>DF366817.1:1478-21558 GCA_000787875.1 Solanum virginianum
AACATGAAAGAATATATATAATAACACATGTCCCTCTAAGTGAAAATAATATCTTGGTCCACATAAACTTGGACCAATCACAACATTGCACACTTAGTTTTTGGAATTGAATTTTTTTTTCTCCACTTGTAGATACATAATGAAAAATTTAATATCCTTGGTCTTGTAGGTGTACACTTGTACATATAAAATGCCCATAAGCTCATAACCACATGCCTATACAAATATTCCAACTAAAACTTCAAATTCTTTAAAAGCACACTCAAGTTACACACCTCCTGAAAGTGGCACAATTAGACTCAAAGTTGACCATGCACCAAAACACCAATAATGTGGGTTCTAGCATTGCAGATATGTGGTGGAGGTACGACTCGTAAGTCACCCTACAAGTCGTATGGTAGCCTTGTCGTTCTAAGGTATCTAAGGGAAATGCATTCTGGATGGAATCAGCTCTGAGACGCAGGTATGACTTATAGGATGTCCTATGAGTCATAGGCTAAGCTTATGTCTCATTTCAGGGACATCTTGAGAGTTCAGATCAAGGCCACAGAATGACCATTATGACTCATAACAAGTGCTACAAGTCGTTGGTGAGTCTCACATGGAAAATGTTAAGGTATCTTAGTTGACTGTTGCTTGCTACAAAGGGCCACAATGACTCGTAGGGTGACCTACAACTCATAGTGGGTCCTTATTCCAGAAAATAGAGAGCACCCAGGGTGCCTCCAACCCTTCCACAGACTAACAACTAACTAGAAAACATCAGGAGTTACAAAAACAAAAACATGGGCGACGCAACATCAAACTAAACATTCTTCATTACCAATCATTTCAAGACAAAGCCAGAATTTTTCCCTATCTCATCAAAGTACTTCTAATATTAAAAACATCAATGCACATTAAAGGGGATACACATAAGCAAATTACCATAAGAGAACTATAACACCCCCCAACCCAAAATTTTCATCCCCACATTATATCCAAAAGATAATGACCCATAAAATACACAACAAAGCACATGGCCATAACATCATATATCAAGGTAACCCAATAAAGGTAGAATTCAAGATTCGACCCATTAGTGGGACATAGACAGTTATGCATCATAGTTTTCCTACTTTTGCAATCACTATCACATGGTTTTGCTAATCATGCTCATAAGGCATTCATTCAAACATCCATAAGACAAGACTATTTTAGAGATAAACCAAAATTAACCATGAGAACTTACCAGATGAATAGATAAATGAATGATGAGAAGATGAAAAAGTAGGCCAAGCTCTCGGTGCAAAATTCACTTACTGGGGAATGTTAGTGGGTGAAAAATTTAGGGGATGAATGAAATAGTCAAAGGGGATGATAGGGGGAGTTATAAAGTGAAATGAAATGCTTCATGAAGAGACATGAAGAACCAAAAGACATTAGTATTTTAATACTCAAATGGTTCACCTTTTAAAATTCTACAGATCAGTTTTACGAGACCTCGACTACGAGTCGTAGGGTCTTATATGACTCATAGATTCTGGTCTTGTAGCAAATCCAATACTTAGGAAATTTTGATTTCATACTTGGGTACTACGAACCCCACTTACAACTCGAAGAGGACCCTATAAGGCTGGCTCGTAGTCATGTGCTCACTTTTAAGACTTACTATTTCCTTTTATGAACATGACTATGAGCTATGTTGATGATTACAACTCATAGCCTTACTCATATATGTTGATTCAAGTATGAGTTTCTCTACTCTTCAGTTCCTGTTTTGTTCTTGCACCCAAATACTCAAGATCCACTATAATGCAAGTCGACACAACTAGTTCAAAGTCTTAGCAGTCTTAATAAAATATTAACTATGACTAAACAAGCTACCCAAATGAAAATGTCTCAAGATAAATCTAAACACAAAAGATGCTTGGGTTGCCTCCCAAGAAGCACCTTGTTTGATGTCGTGGCTCAACCATACCATCATGGATAATTAAACTTCTCCATGAGTCTCTTTGTTACTATGTTTACTCCTCATTTGCTCATCCTGCACCTCCTCAAGCTTCTCCGCCAGTTGTTCCATCCTATCTCCAAGCCTTTTCATTGATATATTTTATTGTTCCATCTTGTAGTTACCTTTGAGAACATCAAACTTTATCTCCCTAATGATGTCACCTTGCATATTAACCTTGATCATTACTTGCTCAAGCATATGCTCAATCTTTGTTAGCTTATTAGTGATGTAATGTTGGGGCGGTAGAGGTCAATTTGACAAATTCTCATTTTTTCGTTTACTTGGGGCTCCCTTCGATGCACTAGTGGATGGTCTAGCTTATCCTTGAGAGGGTTGGTAGACTTGGGCAACTGCAGATAGCTTATCCATAAGCTCGGTGATCTCATTAAATGGATATCTTATGAAATCCAAACAGTCCCCTCCATACAACGCGTCAGCATGCCCTTTTTGCTTGGTGGTTAGTGCTCGGTAGAAACTACCCACCAATTTATCATCAGTAATACCATGGCTTTGATTCGCTGCCAAGCACTGCTTGTATCTTTCCCAAGCCACTACCAAAGGTTCTCCTGACACTCTTTTGAAGTTACAGATATTATTCTGTATCTTTTGCCTATTGGACTCCTTATAGAAGTTCATAAGGAAGACTTTCTGTACTTCCCCCCAATTAGAGAAAACATCGAGTGAGAGAATTGACCACCATTCTGCAGCTTCAGTCTGGAGAGTCATAGGGAAAACCTGAAGAACTATGGCCTTCCAAATAGGATATCTTATCCCAAGGACCCCCCTCAATGTTTGAGTAAAATTTTGTAGGTGAATTTGGAGATCTACAGAATCTTGCCCATAAAACAAGGCTTGCCTCTGCAAGGTTTCCTACAAGTCATTTGCAATGTAGAACTTTTGTTAAGTCATAGTGCCAACCAAGCAGTACTTAGAATCAGCTAGCAAAAATAAAAAGAAAAGTAAAATACATGAGATTCTAGAAATCAACACTAGAACTAACTAATAGTGAATTCAAGTCAAAATCACCATATTCCCCGGCACCGGCACCATATTTTTTGACTGATGTTCACGGTCCAATAAGAAAGTGGTTGCTGTCAGTAATTAACCTAACAAAAGGTTAGGGTCAAATCCACAAGGAATATGGGGCTTGACTACAAGAGTCACTACTAATCATTTTAAGCATAAATAATAAAAAAAAGAATAAACACTCAACTAAGATGTGAAAAAACACTCATTTTTAAGGATAACTTGGGAATCGTGTTCACCATGGTTCGTTGACTCGATTTCCCTAAGTAACATAACTACAATTGGAAATTCGTGTAACTTAGGTTCTTCCAGCCCTCTTTTGAAGGTGAAGGTCAAATTTCACCACGACACTTAGTTGGCCACCATGGCGTGCCAACTAACCATTACCAATTGTCCTAGTCAACCTCCCGTAAACATACTAATACAAGATATAAATAAGAGTTTTACCATAAGCACTAAAGAATGTAGGCACCAAAAGTTACAAACCCGAAAGTTTGATTGATCAACAATGAATACAAAGCAAGATTTACAATCCCCAAAATGGGTTTTCTAAGATAAAATGATAAACTAACTAAAAACAACTAAGAAAAGATTCAAAAGATGATGATAAAATCTCCAAGTTGAACTCTCTTTCTAAAATACTTACTTAAATTATATATAGTATTTACAAAATAACTCTAGAATTTACTCAGAAAAGATAGTTGCCAGCTAATAAGTCTCACAAGTATGACTCATAGGATGACCTATGAGTCGTAGTTGCTGTCCTGTATCAAGTTCTTGGTATCTTGGACTAAACTGGTATGACCCATAGGTACGAGTTGAAGTTAATTTATTCATGGGTCTTACTTATTATGAATTTCACTACATAGTTTCTTGGGCTTTTATGAAATTGCGATTGTTTTAGCATGATTTGAACTATGAATCTAAGATCTATTGTGAGATTTAATAAAGGGTTTTGATGTATATTTCTTGAGGGCATTACCAAGTATCTATTGATGGTTTTACACTGAATTTTCTAGCATGATTCCAATCTTGAATTGCATGATTTTACACCTGCACTACACACCTACCAAGTTTTTGATAAAATGTCCGATTAATGTATTTTGAGGAATTAATGGTCTAATGCATATCTTATGAGTTCAATGACTTTATGATAATGAAAGGAACATATGTATATGATTTGCTCCTATATAGTATTGGAAAGTGATCATGCCTTACACGGGGGTTAAGTGCCCGATAATGATGTCGAGGGATTTGTACCTTGACTCTAATCAAGGGGTTGTGCCTTGATATCTAGACAGAGGGGTTAGTACTTTAATCATCAGGGGTGGTAGGGTACAACTATCCACCAACCTATCAAGGGGTTCGTACCTTGGTAACTGGGTTAAGGGGTTAGTTCCTCAATCATCATGGGTGGTAGGGTGCGACGATCCACCAACCAACCAAACAGGTTTGTGCCTTGGTAACCTATGGGTTCTATAATGATGGTCTCTTCTTACGCATGTATTATATATTCCATGTAAGCATGATTTACTTAAGCATTGGTCAGACATGCCATATTGTTATTATGCTATCTATGGCTTACTATTATGCATTTTGATTATACTGCCTATCTCTTGTTGCATTGCATCCTACATACTTTGTACATTCAAATGTACTAACGCATTCTCTATGCCTACATGATGTTACCATGTAGGGACTGGAGCTTTATTTGGTCATCATCCTCCTCCATGTTGCTAGTGTTATCTTCTCTATGCCTACATGATGTTACCATATAGGAACCAGAGCTTCACTTGATCATCCTCCTCCACGTGGTGAGTAAGATCTCTCCCAAGCTAGTTGGTGAGTCCTTTATTCTGGGGATAATGTTTTTATTCTTATGTTATGTATTATGATTCTCTTTTTTTATTGTATATTTTGACTATGAGGGTGAGCCCAGTTGCTTGTCTTGGCCCCTGCTAAGTTCTATGGTTTGAGGTCCTGTTGGATATGTTATATATAATGCTATGAGCTTTGAATCTCTCTTGTGTCTTGATGTTTATGATATGGAATATGTCTCTTAGCCCCATTTATCCCTGTTTACATACTCTTATTGTATTTTATTACTTTTGCGACCAAGGATGTGTAATGATATGTTAATAGGCTTGCATGGGGTCCTTTCGGGTTCCTCAGGTGCCGTCTCACGTCTAGGACCTAGACTTTGATCGTGACAATAGACCTTCTTCCTAATACTCAACCCATTTCCTTCTCCCCTTACCTTATAGCCCTAGTGGAATTGAAGGAGTTAAAGGATCAATTGAGGGTTTTATTGGAGAAGGGTTTCATAAGGCCTAGTAAGTCACCTTGGGGTGTACCGGTGATTTGTGAAGAAAAAGGATGGTTCTCTTAGAATGTGCATGGATTACCTGCAACTTAATAGGGTTACCATAAAGAACAAGTACCCTCTACCAAGGATTGATCACCTTTTTGATCAACTACAAGGGGCTAGTCACTTTTCTAGGATTGATCTTTGGTCCAGATACCACCAAGTGAAGGTGAGGGAGTGTGATATTCCCAAGATGGCTTGTCAGACTAGGTATTGGCACTTTGAGTTTGTGGTTATATCCTTCGGGTTGACTAATGCACCAGCTATATTTAAGGATCTCATGAATAGGGTCTTTAAACCCTACCTTGACATGGTTATGGTGGTCTTTATTGATGATATATTGATTTATCATTGGAGTGAGGAAGAGCATGTGGGTCATTTGAGGGTGGTGTTGTAAATCTTGAGAGAGAAGAGGTTGTTTGCTAAATATGAAAAATGTGAATTTTGGTTGAAAGAGGTTTCTTTTCTAGGGCATGTGGTGTCGGGTGATGGCATTAAGGTGGATCCTAAAAAGACGAGGGTGATAAGAGATTGGCCTAGACCCTTGACTCCATCAGATATTAGTAGTTTCTTAGGTTTGATAGTCAGAGGTGATTAGGAATTGTCCTAGACCCTTGACTCCGTCGTATATTAGGAGTTTCTTGGGTTTTGCGAGTTACTACCGGAGGTTTGTGAATGGTTTTTCTTCTATTACTTCTCCTATGACAATGTTGACCTAAGAAAAGGCAAAATTCATGTGGACCAATGAATGTGAAAAGAGTTTTCAAACTTTGAAAGATAAGCTTGTCTACGCTCCTATCTTGGCTCTACTGAAAGGATTGGAAGGGTTTGGGGTATATTGTGATGCCTCAAGAATTGGTTTGGGGTGTGTTTTGATGAAAAATGGCAAGGTGATAGCATATACCTCTAGAAACCTTAAGGTACATTAAAAGAATTATCCCATCCATGATCTTGAATTGGTGGTCGTGGTGTTTGCTTTGAAAATTTAGCAGCACTACTTGTATGGAGTTCATGTTAATGTGTTTACTGACCACAAGAGCCTCCAATATGTGTTCACCTAAAAAGATCTTAACTTTAGACAAATAAGGTGGTTAGAGCTCCTTAAATATTATGATATGAGTGTGCATAATCATCTCCGCAAAGCTAATGTTATGGCTAATGCTCTAAATAGAGTGTCCACACATAGTCTAGCTCATATTGATGATGGTGGCAAGGAGGTGGCTAGAGAACTTCACCGGTTGGCTAGATTAGGGTTTAGGTTGGACGAAGTTGAAAATGGTGGTGTAGTGATTGTTGATGGTTCTAAATCTTCTTTGATTGAGGAAGTAAAGTCAAAACAAGATCTTGACCTTGCTTTGTTAGAGTTAAAGGCCTTGGTAAAAGATGGTAAAGTGAAGGTTTTCTCCCAAGGGGGAGATGGTGCCATTAGGTACCATGGTAGGTTGTGTGTGCCTAATGTTGATGACTTAAGGGAGTTGATCTTAAAGGAGGCCAATAATTCATCCCATTCTATTCACCTCGATTCTAGAAAGATGTGTAGAGACTTGAGGGAGGTGTATTGGTGGGGTAGTATGAAGAAAGATATTGTAAAATTCATATTTGGATGTCATAATTGCCAACAAGTAAAAGTCGAACATCAAAGATCAGGTGGCCTAGCCAAAGACATAGAAAATTCCTACTTGGAATTAGGAAGAGATCAACATGGATTTTATGGTTGGGTTGCTTAAGACTAGGAAACACTTTGACTCTATTTGGGTTGTTGTTGATAGAATGACAAAGTCGACTCATTTTCTACCAGTAAAAACCACCTATGGTGCCGAAGATTATGCCAAGTTGTATATACATGAGTTGGTCAGATTGCATATGGTGCCCTTGTCTATCATTTCGAATCGTAGTGCTCAATTCACTTCGCATTTTTGGAGGTTCTTCTAAAGAGGTCTTAGTATCAAGGTTAAGCTTAGCATGACTTTTAATCCTCAAATAGATGGTCAAGCCAAGAAGACTATCCAAACCCTTGAGGATATGCTTAGAGCTTGTGATTTGGAGTTTGAGGGTAGTTGGGATGAACATGTACAACTTACTGAGTTTGCTTACAACAATAACTACCACTCAAGCATTGGTATGGTTCCCTTTGAAGCATTATATGATAGGCGCTGTAGATCCCAAGTTCGGTGGTTTGAAGTGGGGGATATAGCTTTGCTAGGTCTGGATTTAGTCATGGAAGCCTTACACGAAAGGTGAGGTTGATAAGCCAGAGATTGAAAAAAGCCCAAAGTAGACAAAAGTCCTACTCTAATGTGAGGAGAAGAGATCTTGATTTTAAGGTTGGCAATTGGGTTAACCTGAAAGTCTCATCCATGACGAGTGTGGTCTAGTTTGGCAAGAAAAGAAAATTGAGCCCATGATTTGTGGGTCCTTATAGAATTTTTAGGGGAGTCGGTAAGGTTGCATATGAGTTGGAGTTGCCGATGGAGATGAATATGGTTCATCCGATCTTCCATGTGTCCATGTTGAGAAAGTGTGTGGGTGACCCAAGTTCTACAGTGCACTTGGATATTATGGGTATTGTAGAAGATAATTTGACCTATGAGGAGGTCCCAGTGGAGATTTTGGATAGACAAGTGAAGAGGTTGAGAAATAAAGATGTTGCTTCCGTCAAAGAATTTTGAAGGAATCAACAAGTTGAAAGTTCCACATAGGAAGCCGAGGGGGACATGAAAAAGTGATACCCATATCTCTTCTACTCTACTCAAGATGAAGGCGAGAATTTAAGTCCCCTACATAATTTCAAGTCTTAAGTTTTAGCCCTCATGTCATTTTGCATGCAATCATGTTTATGGTAACGCGATTATGGTGATTTTTGACATTCATGTTGAGATTTTTGAAAAATAATATTTAAATGCATTTATTGCATTCATGTCGAGATAAAATCTTCATGATTACTTCTCTTATGCATGTTTCTTTGACATTCGGGGATGAATGTTCCCAAGGGGGAGATATTGAAACGCCCCAAAATGTGCTTTGGCTCTTATGCATGTTTCTTTGACATTCGGGGATGAATGTTCCCAAGTTGAAATGTCCCACAATGTGCTTCGAAATGGCCATAATCGTAATTTCTATGTATCTCAAAATTCATGCGTGATATGAAAAATTTGACTTCATATTCCTGATTGGAGGGAAAGATTGAGTGGGAGATGGGTATTACCAAGATTTTAGAAGACCCGTAGCAAAAAATAATTTTCACTAATTTTTTAATTTCCAGTGTACATTTGCGACCAGGCAGCAACGCGGACTGGGCGTGGATCAGTACAACACATCCTCCGCAATGGGTCTGTATCGCGGACTGGACGTGAACCAGTACAATATTTTCCTTACTTTTTCTATTTCGGCCAAGGGCATTGGGGTCATAGCCTCATGCACTTAAGACTATCAATTCTCTCATTCAAATCTAAAGATCTCAAGCTTAACTTTGGAATTCAAGGATTCATTTCAAGCTCTAGGACTACTTCAACTTCACCTCAAAGAATTCAAGGTTTAAGGTATGTGGGTTTTATTTGGTTGGTCCTTTCATCTATGGAGCCCAACCTCCCCTTTTCATGAAAATTGCATGTTTTCAAGTTGTATTACCTATGGGTACCTCTTATTATGGATTATGAACATAAATCATGTTGTGTTTTACCAAGGATTGATTGATTATGCATGACTATCTATTTTAAGTTTATTCCATGAATTGATTATGTCCATTGAGAGTATGCATATTTTGAGCTATGAAACTATGAATTATCATGAGCTTTTGTAATGGATTTTAAGGTACCACACATGAGGGATTTACTACATGTTGGTGGGTTGATTTGCATTGAGTTTACTAATCCTATTTCACTCTTGAGTTGCATGATTTTGAACAAGTATCATGGACCCACCATGTGTTTGATAAAATGACATGACTAGAATTCTCAAGTTATTGATGATCTATTACATGATTTACAAGTCAAGTGACTCCATGATGATTAAGGACTTTCAAGTATGTATTAAATTCGTGGAAAGTATCTATGATTTTACATGTATCAAGTTAAGCTCTATTTACAAGATTTTCACCTCTTGTGAGCCATTCATGTTAAAGCAAGCGATAATGTATGATTATTATCTACTCTCATGTTCAAGTTAGGCTCACTACTAGAGGTCAGGCATGTTTATGAGCTCCCAAGTCATGTCATCATGTCTCTTACAAGTTATTCATATTATGATTAAAGTATGGCTATTTCAAGAATTTCGTAGGATTAGACTTAGCACCGATTGAGGCTTAAGATGAGGGACTAGACTCAAGGGGTCCTTATGTAAAGTCTTGGTCTCTAAATTATGCGCCTCCATAAGATTATACATGATCTCTCTTATGGCTTTCTAGTGGATTCATCTAGTTATCCCACACCTTGTCGAGGGGGTGACATGCCTCGATAACCTTGCCACAGGGGTGACATGCCTTGGATTCCAAGTAGTAGCTCGCTTTGACTATGTCGGTTAAGGTCTCTTCCCACACAAGTATTATGTACTATGCAAGTTGAAGTTTTGCAGGCATGTTGTATGACAAGCATTGACCATTGATGCCATGTTATGATTATATATATCCATTGCTTATGATTATACATTTTGAATATATTGTCTTATGTCTTGTTGCATTGCATTCAGCATACTTAGTATATTCAAATATACTAACGCATACTCTATGATCATCCTATCAGAGATAAGCATTGGTGAGTTGTCAAGTCCGAGGACACTATATATATTACTCTTGCTATTTTAAGACTTCACTAGGTTGAACACTTGTTATTATGAGGGTGAGCCCTGAAAGTGTCTTAGCCCCCGCTCCATTCCAATTTAGAGGTGTTGTTGGATATTACGATGTACTTATGCTATGAGCTTGACTCTTTTATGTTTTTATGAATATCAAGATTTTCCTTAGTCCCGCACCCCTTTTTATTTTATCTCTTGTTATTTTTTAATTTGCTTCCATGACCAAGGATGTGTAATTGATATGCTAAGATGCTTATTTGGGGTCCCTTCGAGTTCCCATTCGCCTTGTCACGTCTAGGCCCTAGGCTTGGGTCGTGACACCACCCTTATTTAAGTCACTCAACCTAACATCTAAATGGGCTAATCGGTGCAACTCCTTAGCTAACTCCTTCTTTTCATCCCCTATATGAGCACGGCTATTCATAGACTTCTAGCTTAGGGTATCAGCAACCATATTTACCTTTCCTAGATAGTATAACATACTCATGGCATAATCCTTTAGTAGTTCAAAGAACCTCCTTTGCCTAAGGTTCAAGTTACTTTGTCTAAACACATATTGCAAACTTTAGTGGTTGGTGAATATTGACATGCACCACATAAAGATAGTTACACCAAATTTTCAATGCAAAAACAATTGTCGTTAGTTCAAGATCATGAGTTGGATAGTTTTGTTCATGCACTTTTAGTTGTTTTAAGGAATAATCTATAACCTTACCATGTTGCATTAACACAAAACTTAATCCAATCCATGACGTATCATAATATATAACAAATCCATCTAAACCTTTTAATAATGTCAATACAGAAGCTGAAGTAAGGCAATCCTTCAATATTTTGAAACTTTTTATCACACTTGTCCAACTATTGAATTTTCACCTTCTTTTGGATCAGCTTGATCAAAGGTGATGCAATGAATGAAAATCCCTCTACAAACCTTCTACAGTACCCACTAAGCCAAAAAAGCTTCAAATATCCAAAGGAGACAATAGTCTAGGCTAATTTTTTACTATTTCCATTTTACTTAAATCAACCATGATACCATCACTAAAAACAATGTGACTAAGAACAAATCACATGGTCTTCTTTACTTTGGGAACAATCCAGTATGTCATCAATAAAGACTACTACAAACATATCCAAGTATGATTTGAAAACCTGATTCATCAAGTCAATGAAGATAGCAGGAGCATTAGCCAACCCAAATGGCAAAAATAAAAAGTCAAAATGACCATACCTTGTCCAAAATGCAGTTTTAGGAATGTCACACTCCCTTACCATCAATAGATGATAACTGGACCAAAGATTAATTTTGGAGAAGTAGCTTGCACCTTGGAGTTCATCAACCAAATCATCTTTTCTCAAAATCGGACACTTATTTTTTGTAGGTAACCATATACAATTGCCACTAGTCTATGCTTATGCAAGGTGACCTATTCTTCTTTCTGACAAATAACATAGGAGCAGCCCATAGTGAAATGCTTGGTCTTATGATGTCCTTATCCAACAAATCCTTTAATTATTCCTTTAACTCTTTCAGTTCTGGCAGAGCCATCTGATAGGAGGAATAGGAATAGGTTGAGTATTGAAAATAAGATCTATGCCAAAATTAATTTTTTTCTTTCGAGAGGAACATCGAGTAAATCATAAAGAAACACAGCGAGATTCATTTATAATGGGGACCGGCTCAATGATAAGGAATCTAAAATTAGTAGGGACTATAAAATTACAATCCCTAACCCTCACTGGATGATTGATACACTTTGAGAAATCATCCTCCATGCATATAGCCACGATGTAAACTGACTCTTAAATGCCAAATCACTAGTGGAAGCATAAATCCAATCCGTACAAAGAATGATATCAAAATCGGTCATGTCAAGTTCAATAAAATCATATGAAATTACTTTATGCAAGATCAACATGCAGAAATTTCTAGACTCTCTTGGCTAGAATAAAATCATCAATGGGGTTATAAATCAAAAAAGACTCTAGCAAGACTTCGAGACATAATCAAATCTTATAGAAAGGTAAGTAGTAAGAAAACACAATATGGCACCTGAATCAGGAAAAGCATATACATCATTGTCAAAACTCGTAACATACTCATAACCACATCTAGGGACTCTTCAACATATTTCCTGGCATTGGGTGCATAAAATCTATTTTGATATTGGCCACCATATCTTGATCTAGAGCACCTTGTTGAATTTGTCCATTTTAAGTAGCTTGGCCTTGAGGATAACCTTCTCTTCCCTTGATTGCAATATTAGGTCATTCAGATATCTTATGCCCTACATTACCACATCCAAAGAAAGAACTTGGACAAACCAAACATTTGCCTCCACAGTTTCTCCCACTCTTGGGACACTTAGGGAGAGTAGATCTACTAGCACCACCACCTTAAGCCTTAGGGTTAGGTACCCTATCTTTGTTAAGTTTTTGTCCTGAAGCTTGAGACAAACCTTAGCCATGAAATCTTTGACCTTGTTGGAAACGACCATTACCACCTTTTTATTGAGAAAACTTGCTTTCAAATGAGCCCTTTTAGACTGCTTCACCTTTCTCTTCAAATGAGCCCTTTTAGATTCAACATAAGTCATGAATTTTGAGATATTCATCTATTTGGTAAGCATTATGGTTTGACATTCTTTCACCATCAAGTTTGATACCTCCAGTATAAAATTACTTATTCAGGCACAGGAATCAACCACCAAGGAAGGATCATACTTAGATAACTTTGTAAACTTGAGGGCATACTATGTCAGACACATATTGCCTTGCTTGGGTGTGATAGATTCCAACACTTTCGCCTCACTCAATCAAAGAGGAAAGAAGCAATAAAGAAAGTGTGATTTTGAAATTCATCCAACCTATAGGACCCTCTTCAACCGTTCAAACTTCCATTGATTGTACCACACTTGAGAAACACCTTTAAGTTGATAGGTTGCTAACTCTGCCTTCTCTTCCTAAGGTACCCCTATGACAGAAATAAACTTATGCACCCCATCGATGAAGTCTTGTAGATTCTCATCTATCTTGTGCTTATGAAACTCAAAAGAGTTCATTATTGTAAAGTCCCTAACCCCTAAAATTAGTGCAGCCACATTTGGAGGAACCACTAACCCTTGGTTCACTTGGTTTCTCATGGCATAGGCTAGCATAGAAATGGTATTCTAGAACTCCGCATTAGTCACTTGATCATCTGGACAATCATTAGGACATTATCCATAATTAGCATCAACCCCTCATTAAAATGGAGCTCTTCTTGGAGGCAGTTTTTGAAAATCACAAAGAACAATCATTAAAGAGAGAAATTCTTAGAATACACTCTATCGCACGGCATGGATCATGAAAGAAGTGAAGATTTCCTAAAACACCTTATAGCCCCTACTCATAAATGTATCGTGCTTCACACTTATAAATAAGACTTTACTCTATATGGTATGTTGGACTCCCTAAGAATCATCAAAATCTTATACTCGAATACCAAGTTTGTCATGACCCAAGTATGACACGATGATTAGGTCTCTAAGGAGACCCCGACTGTAATGCTTGAGATGTTAAGCTAAGAGCCGAGTCATTTCTTGTACACATATAGGATCAACTTGATGACTTCTAATGTGGTTGGATCAATTTCTAAGTATTCAAAGTGGATTACATCTAGTTTGGGGTCATAAGGCATCTCTTACATTGATCAAGACCACAGGATCCAAATTGGCTAAGTTTTGGTGCGAATTCATATAAGGGTCAACTTCAAATGGTCATATCATTTAGTACATAATGAATTATGTGAAACACAATATACTAAATTGTAGGTCATTGAATTATCTTTCCAGCATTTCTTATTTCACCTCATCCCAAGTTTGGGGTAAAATGTTATGACCATTTTACTAAAGCATGTCTGGACTATCAAAATGGGCGACGGTCAGTTCAACCACCGAATGCATTTATCAACCCACTGAATTGGTCACCAAATCACTCCATAAAGTTTTAAAAACTATCAAAAAAGGCAGTCTGAAGTTTCCATTTGGAGAACCACTGAATGGTTCAACAATGGGACCCTTAGACTATAGATTTCACTGTCAGGACACATTAAAATATCATTTTTGACTTTTTGATGGTATTTTTACTTTCCCAAGAAGGGGTTTCAGCCTATTTATCCTAAATACACCTTCATAAAGCTAATTCTCATATTTTTAGCCTTATTCCTATTGAAAATACCCCTGAACTCCTCTTAGATCTCCAAAGTTTTCTCTCCCAATATTCATCCATATTTCTAGGGTTTTCAAGACCACTTTATTAAAGACCAAGCTTTCAAAGTGATTCCTCAAGTTTCATCAAGTTTCAAGACCTTAAGTTATGTGGATTTGATTCTTGATTTCCTTTCCACCAAGAAGTCCTCTTCAAAAATGAAATTTTAAAATACAAATTTTCATGCATTTTTATAATAAGTTAGGAATATTTATCAAGGTTTTACATAATTTAATTCAAGCATTATGAATTTGCATGATTTAACCTAATCTACACTTTTAAACTTGGAAGTCTCTTATAGGTTAATATGATTTTGATCCTATATTGCTTAATTGATTACTTCAAGCTTGCTTATAATTCAATTACATGATTTTAAAGTGTTTGAAAAACACTAATATGAACTAAGTTGATTTATGAAGTCCAGATATTGACCTTTATGGCATGAACTTGAGTATATGATATTGAACGAGGACAAGAACTATAAGTTTAAATTGATATTAGGTGACTCAAGACCCACTTTAAATCATTCTGAATCTTTGTTACGGAGCTATTCTTAAGTAAAAGTTAAATATGCTTTGACAAACTAAGACCTTCCAAATTAAGTTGACTATTGATTACTTTGATTATGCATTGTCCCTTTTCATAGAATTTTAACTTAACACCAAATGAGTTAGGAGTGGGGCTCAACCTAAGGGGTCTTATATAAACTTTCTAATGTCATAACTACGTGTCACCTTTTGATATTTTAATTATGCCTTTTAGGGACTTCTGACTAGTGGATCCATCTAGTGTTTTCACTTCCAGAGTTTACCTTGGCAAATAGGCTTACTCTTTGTCTCGTGTAGAGTATAACATTGATATTCCATATTATAGTTCATATGGTTTTGTTGGTTACAATCTTATTCCCAAACGTATTTGCTTATGTGTTTCCTTTGTATTACCATAACATTATTTTCCACTTTATTTTGAAACTGATTATATTGTTAAAGCTTCAAAATTGGGCATATCTAGTACATATTCTTTGTCATTTATATTTACTTATTGCATTACATACTGTCACGCCCAAAGTCCCATTAAGGCGGACTAACACCAATTACCGATAAGGCTCGGAAGAACCAACCAGTATCTATGCGCTTTCTATACATATTATAAGGGATTTCTACATTCAACATGCCCTTAAGAAAGTAAACAGTAATAATAAGCCAAAAGGAAATGCATATGACTAGGCTGTCAGGGCCACGTTATCTAAAGTATGAGACACGGCCACACTTTAATTTATATAGTTTACAAAGCCTATCTGATAAGGATTGGGGTATGCCCTGCCTCGACTAACTATACAACATAAAAATATAAGCCCTAGACACGCAAAGCCCCGAAGCAACTTAGAGCTTGGTAACCACAGCTGGATATCCTGTACTCCTACTGAGGAGATATACTAGCACCTGTAACTGCAGCATGAAATGCAGGTCCCTCGTAAAGAATGTCAATACGAGATAATATGCTAAATATTTAAGGCAGGAAATACTGTATATGAAATAACAACCCAAATGAAACTATACACTGGCGTACGATAAGAGATCACCTTTAGTTGTATTGTGGGATTATGTATTTTATGTTCTTTTTATTACTTTGCCTTTATTGTATAATCTGTGCACAGTATATAATACAAATGACCAGCTAATTAGTGGTAAATCTATATCGGGATCGGCCTTGGCTAGGCTTTTCCTTTAACCCCTTGGGCTACCCCCTATGATAGGATCGACCCTAGCTAGGTGATTCTTCCACCCCTCAGGTTACCACCCATTAATAAGCAATATATTTTACCTTTCAATTACCTTTGAGATTCCTATAAATATTTATCTACAATATAGTAGGTGATAAAACTAGCATTAGCAGCAAATTAATTTAATTCAAGCATTATGAATTTGCATGATTTAACCTAATCTACACTTTTAAACTTGGAAGTCTCTTATAGGTTAATATGATTTTGATCCTATATTGCTTAATTGATTACTTCAAGCTTGCTTAACACATGGGTAGCAACGGATAATTATAAACCCGAGCGTATTCTTTCAACTTTTTCACCCCTAATCATATTTTTTAATACATATTCTCATATAAATATCATGTGTAGCCTATTTTAGTGCCATAAAAGCCTTACAACAGGCCACAAAGAACAATACATAACAATTATACACAACATACAAATGGGCGGCATAACGTTTCATCCCTTCACTACATTTTGAGGTCGACGATTCCAAACCTGTTCCAACTTTAACTAAATAGTCCCCACCATATATACACATACAACCAGCTTTAAAATAGTTCAAAAGCATTCCTCAAAATAGGTGGAGGATCTGAGACCATAGTCCTCAATCAATCAGCCCACAAGTTCCTACTACGAGCACAATTACGATATCAAACAAGAACTCACTTTCGCAAACTGTAACAATGGTGCAGCAGCCATTACATATCACTATAGAACCAATACACATTAAAAACAGTATCCTCTCTTCATAATCAATCCAACCAAAAAGAGAAAAGCTTCCAAAAATACAAGAAAAATATACAACAAGTTTTGGAACATATGTTGTCCAACAAATTCGATGACAAGGGTAGAGTTAGCTTATCCTCTTGTTTTACATGAAAAAACCATACTAAACACATAAGTAAACCTTCTTACCTTAGCCTTCAAGATTCAGGTTTCCTTCAAGAACCTTAGAGGGTTGTATTGGCTACCTTGTGAAGTGAATTAAAGAGAGAAAAAAAGTCTTTAGGAAAGTTGAAAATTCTTTCCTAGTGAAATGATTTAAGGGGCTATTTTTGAGCCCTTTTAAAGAGTCATTTTGGCTGACTTTCTCTTGAGATTTTGACCATATATTAGCACATATTAAAAAGCTAGTGATGTAGCAACTTGGCCCTCACACTTGGGCCTAAATGGGTCTCAAAATTGATGGGCCTTGGCTGCCCATTTTCCTAACTCCTCTTCACTTAGTTTGGGCCCAATTAGTTAAGTGGGTTGTGATGTACTTGGGCCCCTTTTATTCTTCATCTTAAGCTGTAGGTATAGTCCATTTATGATGCTAAGACATGGGCTAAAGTTATGCCCTTAACATAGACTTTATTCATAATCGGAATTGGATAAATTTGACATTGGATCTTGTCTCCATTTATCTAGCAAGTTTAAGCTAAGAAAGTGGGTGACTCACCTGATAGCTTCCTAAGTCCTATAAGCACCTCACTTCTCTCACTCCATTTAAGGTTGTGACCTTCTCAATTTGACTTAAAACTTATTGACACGTGACCCTCTTCAGCGTTAGACACACATATCACCCTCTAACATGAGATTCGAGCACTTTTAAAAGTTGGTGCAGATTTGAAAAGTCATGTCATGTTTCACGTAAATAGGACTAACACATAGAATGTGTGGGGTGTTACATCCTACCCCCCTTAGAAACATTCATCCTCGAATGTTAGCATAATTAGATAGTTTAACTATGTCCAATGTAATAAACGTTCAAATAGACATACCTATTAAGGCTCCCAATTCTGCATGTTGCACTTGCTCCTTAGCTTCAAATAAGTAAGGGTATGTTGATTTCATCACATCCTCAGCCTCCCACATTATCTCTTTGCCTGCTGGTTTCTCCAAATTACCTTTACTGAAGCTATTTCTTTATTTCTTAGCTTCTTAACTTGATGATCTAGAATAGTAATAGGTACCTCTTCATAGGTGAGATCTTTTGTAACCTGCACATCCTCAATATGAGTGATACGGGATGGGTCACCTATGCACTTTCGAAGTGTTGAGAAATGGAAAACTGGATGAACCATTGAAAGCTCTTGGGGTAGCTCTAGTTCATATGCAACCTGCCCGAACTTTTTAATAATTTTATATGGCCCTATGTAACGTAGGCTCAGTTTTCCTTTCTTACCAAATCTCATAACCCCTTTCATTGGAGATATCTTTAAGAATACCCAATCCCTTATTGAAAACTCTAGTCCTCTCCTTTTAGCATCCGCATATAATTTGTGATGACTTTGGGCTATTTCTAGCCACTGCTATTTTACCCTAACTTTTTTCCATGGAAGAATTCTAGTCTTCTCCTTCTAGCATCCGCATATGATTTGTGATGACTTCTAAGTTTTTCTAGCCACTACTGTATTACCTTAAAATTTTCCATAGCTTGTTGTACTAGATCTGGCCCAAGCAAGGTGGTTTAACCTACTTCAAACCATCCAATTAGTGCTATCTTGATACTTGAGTGGTAGCTATTATTATAGGGAAATTCAATAAGTGGCAAGTGGTCCACCCAACTTGGACATTGAGCCATAATTTTTGCAAGGTCCCTTTTCATACCTCCCCACCAAAACATTCCCTTCAGGTTATAGTACATCTTAGTTGATCCTGTACAGATTGACTATCTGGAATGATGGGCTTCTTCCATTTTTCTTTTTCTTAATCCATTAATATCAGCCACACATAATCTATTTTGGCAATAAAGTACTCCATTTTGTGTAAGGTCAAAGCCCTTTATCTCACCCTGACTCACCTTTTTCTTAAGTTGCTATAGAACATCATCCTCGAACTATTTTTCTTTGATCTCCATTACCAATGAAGATGTTGCTGCATTATGAACAACAATCCCTTCCTTTGGCGTTTCAAGAAAGCAAACTCCCAAACTAGCTAGTTGTCGTAGATCCTTAGCCACTCCTTTACTTACCATGGCCTGGTCAACAGTATTCATGATTGCCTTATGACTCAGAGCATCGGGTACCACATTTGCCTTCCCCAGATGGTATAATATATCAACGTCGTAATCCTTTATTAGCTTGAGCCATCTTCGCTGTCTTAAATTTAGGTTTTTCTTCTTAAAAATGTACTGCAAACTCTTATGGTTAGTATATATGTCAACGTGAACCCCATACAAATAGTGGTGCCATATTTTTAGAGCAAACACAACCGCTGCTAGCTCAAGATCATGTGTTGGATAGTTTTTCTCATGTGGCCGAAGTTGTCTAGATGCATAAGCAATTATCCTACCATGTTGTGTAAGTACACACCCTAAGCCAATTCCTGAAGCATCGTAATACACTATATACCCCTCAGTGCCTTCTGGAGGTACTAGCATAGGTGCAGAAGAAAGCTTCTTTTTCAGCTCCTGCAAGCTCCTTTCACATGCAACATTCCATTGGAACTTGGTTGCCTTATGTGTCAACTTTGTTAGAGGTGCAAGAATAGAAGAAAAAACTTCAATGAACCTCCTGTAATAACCTGCCAAACCTAGGAAACTCTGAATTTCTGTGGGTGTTATTGGCCTTGTCCAATCTTTCACAGCCTCTATCTTTTGTGAATCAACCCTTATTCCTTCATCAGACACATTATCACCCAAGAATGCTACTGAGTTTAGCCAAAATTCACATTTAGAAAATTTGGCATACAATTGTCTATCATGAAGAACCTATAACACTTGTCGTAAGTGATTTACATGGTCCTCCTCTGATTTTGAATATACCAGAATATCACATTTAGAAAATTTGGCATACAATTGTCTATCATGAAGAACCTATAACACTTGTCGTAAGTGATTTGCATGGTCTTTTTTATCTTGAGTATACCAAAATGTCATCTATAAATACTATCATGAACACATCCA
>DF366816.1:0-14718 GCA_000787875.1 Solanum virginianum
ACACCAAAGGAGAAATATACTATAATATGGAACCAAGTTCAATTAATGCATACTCATCCTAAGAGCAAACTAATAATATACGAAAATGCAAATCCAAGATCAATCAAGGCTTACACATCTTGAAAGAAAACCAATAATATACCTATAACAGCGTTTAGCGGCACTTCTTGATCTTGTCGGCTGGTCAATGCGTAAATGCGGTTCGTAGGACCGCCAGACTCAGAAATTCCACCATGGTCCCGACCTTGTCCCATTGATGCTGACGTACCTCGCCTCGCAGGGCGCATAGCTACTGAGGTTGAAGAGGACCCAACGACTGCCCCGGTCGGCTGAGCTAACCGGTCTGCTCCGCTCCTAACTGGACAATCCCGCTTCCGGTGGCCCTGTTGGCCACATCTGAAACACGCACCCATGGCACGAAAGCACTCCCCAAGGTGCCATCTCCCACAATAAGAACACCGGGGTTTAGAAGGTCTCAACTGGCTGCTGGGGCTCGGGCCTAACCCGAACTGACTGGCCCCCTTGGGTTGACCTCTACCATCCACCCTATCAACCTGACGCTCCCTACGGCGGTCCTTCACACCCCGAGCGGGGACCCAAATTCAGACAATATCTCTACCGGTCTGGGCTGCTTCTTGTACCTCCCCAATCCTTACCCCCAGCTGAGGGGCTGGAGGCTCTAGTACTCGATCCTCAAAAACTGTCGAGCGCGCTCTGGACACGAGCCCTAATAATCACCCGAGCTCTACTAGTCTCACCTGTTACTGCACCCTTTCCTTTCTGGGCGGCGGGGGTCTTTCTCAAAGACATCACTGAAAGCAAAGCATAAGGTCAAATAAGGATCATCCTACTAACAGGGCTCCATCGCACAATCTAAGATCAGAAAGAAGAGTAACATCCTATATGTCCTGTAGCCTCCTATTTATAGATGTGGTGCATGACACATCGATAAACAAGCCTCTACTAGACACGATCTGTGGACACTCCGAGGATGAACCGCTCTGATACCACTTCTGTCACGACCCAACCCATGGGCCGTGACTAGTACCCGATTGGGGCACCCAGACATAAACACTAAACCAAGAAACCAGTGATAATAACTATCTGTTGGTGTATATGCCAACCATCCAACCCATGGGCCGTGACTAGTGTCCGATTGGGGCACCCAGACATAAACACTAAATCAGAATCCAGTTATAATAACTAACTTATTTACAGAAATTTTGGCAGAGTTTCCTTTGTTTAATGGACTACCCAAATCCTGTATACAGAAAAATACTAGCATACAACACTTATATATAGACATACGTGGGCCGACAAGGTCACCGCTATGGTTAAACCGCCCAATAAACATAATATACATACATAGTCATACAATCTGCCATAACCCATACCCACGGCGTCCCTGAACTCACAAACCTAATAGTAAATGTGGCATGATGCCACCAAATCAAAGGCCCAATCTCACCACATCACCAATCTAAGTGAAGCCGACGCTTGGGCCGAGCCGACCCAAATCCATAGACCTCTATACAAACAGACTGACGCATAGGACGGGATAGGGCCCCGTCATACCCTCGAATATGCATAAATATAAAATGGAGAGAATAAGTACACATATACCAAAAGTTTGCTCCGAAGCAAAAGGATCACTTCAAACCGCAGCCAGAGATCCTAAGCTAGTGGCTCACTACTCTGTGTGTCGGTACCTGCGAGCATGAAATGCAGCCGCCACCCCCCTCCCCGAAGCAAAGGTGGTTAGTACAGAATACGTACCGAATATGTAAAGCGGAAAGTACAAGGTATAAATAAGAGTAATAAAGCGAACAGAGGTATAAAAGTCAAACTCATATGCAAATATTAAAGAAATATTTCTTTTGTCTTTTCAAAATATCAAAATGATGTCTAACGGACAGGAATGATGGCGACCTCCAAACTCACACCATACCCAGAATCACACCAGAAGTTCAAGTCCCCGAAATCTCCTACACAAATCACAAACATAGGGTAAGTGAGCCGGCGTCCCTGAACTCACAAACCTAATAGTAAATGTGGCATGATGCCACCAAATCAAAGGCCCAATCTCACCACATCACCAATCTAAGTGAAGCCGACGCTTGGGCCGAGCCGACCCCATCGTATTCATACATACATAGAAAAATATATATACATATTATAATACGCACGACAACAACCAGCCCGAGAACCGATGAACGAGGTCATAAAAGGCACGAGCAAAGTCGTGAGAAACTGTATGCATAAAAATCATTATGAAAGTCCGAAAGATTAGTAAAATAGGTATGACTGAAGCAAGAGTAGCAATTATGAAAATCATAGTTGCCATATTTTTTTCAAACTTACTAGATTTCATGATTCTTCAAACTTACTAGATTTCCCTCATTTTTACAAACCTACAAGACTTTAAGGTTTCAAAGCTTACCAAATTTCCTTTAATCTTACAAACATACTAAATCTTAAGGAAAAAGGAACGCCATAGGAATAGGATTTCTCAAATTTTAGTTACAATATCACATACTTCCTCTCAACTTGTAAATTTCAAGAATGCAAGAATTAAACTAATACATATTTGCAAAAGTATATCAAGGGACAATCATGGATCTAATTCACAATTGGAATTCAAGTAGAGTTCATTTCAAGGTTTATGTTTAACAATAACATGCCGAAGTATCAAATGCTTTACATACCTTAATCTCTTCACCAAGCTAACCCCAACACAACCAATCCAACTTACTCTCCTGGATGATCAACGTCTACAAACAAATCATGATAGCGCCAAATGATTAGTTAAAGGCTTTATTGAGGTTTTATATTCTAAATATTTAACAAAAAATTCAGCAGCACTTCTCCTAGAATATAGGCTGCCCCGAGAAGCTTTCTTGAGGTTTTATATCCTAAATGTTTTACAAAAAATTTGGCAACACTTCTCCTAGAATATAGGCTGCCCCAAGACTCAACTCCGCTCTAATTAATCAACAACACAACAACAACAACAACCCAACAACAACAACCTAACAACCAATAATAAAACTTCCCAAGGCCATAACTTCATTAATTTTTCACTAACGAACCTCATTTTTCTCAAAATTTCAAAATAGGGCAGCATCCAATTTATATTCATATTTATCACATTCAAGCACTCCTATATACTCCATGAACCATACTACATCACCCAAGCATCAAACGTATACTTTCAATATTAAAACATAACATTACATTTCCTATAGGGACCCCAATTTGAACCATCCCTCATGTATACATACAAACAATTTCCAACACTTCTTTCACCCCACAAAGATCATTTTTATGCCAAACAAACACAAACACATGGTTTCAAAACAATTTAAACAAAGATCATTTTTATGCCAAACAAATACAAACACATGGTTTCAAAACAATTTAACCCCGTATACATATATGCCCCAATTTTTGAACCCAACTCCCCAAGCTTACAATCCACTTTAACAAGCAAACTTTCAAAGTTTTCTTTTAATATAATACACTCCAACCTAAATACAAGCTTTAAATTTAGCTAAAACAAGATCAAAATCAACATACCTTATAAACCCCTTTAAGGGATTCAAATTGCCCAATTCACAAAACGAAGTGTTTTCTTGGCCAACTAACGCTTCCATGCTACTTAGGGGGTCCAATATACTAGGCTTGTAGCATCAAAATAATTGTAGAATCGAAAAACATAATTTTTTTCCTTTCACTGTAGCAACCTGCCACTAACTTAGTTAAGGTACACGCAGTTAAACCAAGAAATCAAGTTACCTGTAGGTACGGGGAATAAACGAGGGTATTCATAATTTTTTTCCTTTCACTGTAGCAACCTGAGAGGGGTTCTACAGCTTGCTTGGCATGTTGTTTTTTTTTCTAAGTGTTGGGATGTTGTTCTTGTGGAAGAAAATGATGGGATAGCATGTATATATCTTTGCTCTTCTGCATCCCACGTCATCTCTTCTCTGTTATTATTTCGCCACAGCACCTTAAGTGAGGCCACATCATTGTTTCGCAATTTCCTAACTTGACGGTCCAGTATAGCTATAGGTTGCTCTTCATAAGACATCTCCTCAGTAACCTGAACATCATCTACAGGAAAAACTCTAGAAGGATCACCAAAACATTATGGAGCATCGAAACATGAAATAGCATACTGTCTCCAAATCAGCTGACTAATCTAACTCCTAGGCAACCTGGCCTATTCTGCGAACCATTTGATATGGGTCAATGTACCTTGGACTGAGCTCCTTGAGTATGAGGTCTACTTCTTAGACTTCCAGATGATAAATGAATATCCAAGTTTAACTACATAACCAATTATAGACTTTCTGGTATTAGGATAGGTAGCTGAATCCGTATAAGCTGACATTTCAAGATTGGTCCCTTGCTATTCTGAGTGCAGCTTTCATAAGAGACTGTTTAGGAGCTTGCAAGAGTTAGTCAGAGTTTGTACACAATAGGAAAATATCTGATCTTATCCTGGTTAGGCAGGGAAGTTAAATGCCTATAAGTTTGTGATAACAACTTTGGTCAGCCTAAGCTCCTATTTTGATATTGGTGCAGTGTATATTTCCTTTGATGCATTTTAATCCCTTTTCAGATCTTGCAAATCCAATTCCTAAAAGTACTTTAACTCTTCCAAGTCTTTCATCTTAAATATTTCTTGCAATATCGTCATTGTGTGCTAAATCCATGTGAGACTATCACCTACTATAAGCATAACATCAACATAAATAAGTACCACAGTTACTCCTTCTATTTCTTTCTTGACAAATAGTGACTGCTCATGTTGGCTTCATTGAAATCTGAAGCTTAGCAACGCTTTAGTTAGTTTCGCGTCCCACATCTTGGAACTACTCGCTATACTCTTCCCTTAACTCAACAAACACTTGAGGAAGCTGTATATAGATTCCATCAAACAATTCACCTAGTAAGAAAGCATGAAATGCATCTGTTGGTGTATATGCCAACCTTTGATTGTTACAAGAGCAAGTACAGACCTGACTGTTCCATCTCAGCTACCGGTGAAAAGGTTTCCTGGTAACCAATACCTTCTTGTTTACTGCATCTCTTTAAACCTTTCAATATCTCCATTTGCCTTATACTTCACTTTATACGTCCATCCACAACCAATAGGTTTCTTTCCTATAGGTAATGGTGCCAAATTCCCTGCATGGTTATTTTGAAGTGCTTCTAGTTCTGACTTCATAATTTCCATCCATCTAGGATCCTAAATAACTTCATCAAAGGTGTCAGGTCCTGCTACTTCGGGCATCCTGCTTAGATAGGCTCGATATGCAGGTGCTAAATGATCATGCTTTATGTAATTGGCTACAGGGTACGTGACTCCGTCCTTGATTCTTAATGACACAAAGTCTTCCAACCATGATGGAGGATTTCTACCTCTACTGGGCCTCCTAATTCCAGCTGCCTGAGTTATAAAAGTTTCAGGTAGATCTTCAATTATCTTATTAGAAACATGTTCTAAGATTTGTTCTGAGGAAGGTCTTGTATCACCTCCAGGTGGTTCAGCAGGTTACATTACATGATCAATCATAGTTTGTCTCTCATAATTAGTATCAAGCAGACCACAAGTATCAACCGAAAATAACACACTTTTGTCACCATTCTTACTGATCTCGAAAGGAAACACACTTCCTTTAAACATAACATCTCTGCGGATGAACAACTCCCTTTTCTCTAAGTCATGCAATACAGATCCTTACTGAGTAATTGCAGACTCTATATAAACTGACATTCGGGTCCCAGACTTTACATATCAAGTTCTTGAACTGTCTTTGCATAACACAAACACCCCATAGCAGATGATTGTTTGCTATAAAGCTTCTCATAAGGTGTCTTGTATTGTAACACAAAGCTAGGCTACCTGATCATTAGTACCCACTCCCAATGGTACAGTGAATGCAAATATCATGTTGCATTGTTGGTCTCTTAGGGTTCACTCTCCCCAATTCCACCTGGACTACTTAAAACCTTACTATTGAATTAAACTTCCAATACACACCTACAAATGGTTTCCAAGTCACAGGTATGATTCATGTTTCATGAGGACTGCCTTCCACAAATGTGATCAACTTACTTCAGTTACCATTCCATCTTAAAAAAGGAAAAAACAGTCATAAGAAGATGCATAATGTCTTTTAGAACCATAAACTTCACCCTTGTACCATTAGATCTTTTACTTATATGCTTTGTAGCCCATTTGATTATTTATTATTATTTTTTTATTTTTTTTATTTTTGTAGTTAGATACTTCCACACCAAAGGAGAAATATACGATAATATAGAACCAAGATCAATTAATGCATACTCATCCTAAGAGCAAACTAATAATATACGAAAATGTAAATCCAAGATCAACCAAGGCTTACACATCTTGAAAGAAAACCAATAATATACCTGTAATAGCGTTTAGCAGCACTTCTTGATCTTGTCGGCTAGTCAATACATAAATGCGGTTTGTAGGACTGCTAGACTCAGAAATTCCACCATGGTACTGGCCTTGTCCCGTTGATGCTGATGTACCTCACCCCGCAAGGTGTATAGCTACTGAGGTTGAAGAAGACCCAACGACTGCCCCTCAAGAACTGGAGGCTCTAGTACTCGATCCTCAAGAACTGTCGGGGGCACGAGCCCTAATAATCACCCGAGCTCTACTAGTCTCACCTATTACTACACCCTTTCCTTTCTGGGCGGCGTGGCTCTTTCTTGAAGACATCACTGAAAGCAAAGCATAAGGTCAGATAAGGATCATCCTACTAACAGCGCTCTATCGCACGATCTAAGATCAGAAAGAAGAGTAACATCCTATATGTCCTGTAGCCTTCTATTTATAGATGTGGTACACGACACACAAGCTGTATATAGATTCCATCAAATAATTATGTCCTGTAGCCTTCTATTTATAGATGTGGTACACGACACACTGGTAAGAAAGCCTCTACTAGACACGGTCTGTGGACACTCCGAGGATGAACCGCTCTGATACCACTTCTGTCACGACCCAACCCATGGGCCATGACTAGTGCCCGATTGGGACACCCAGACATAAACACTAAACCAGAATCCAGTTATAACAACTAACTTATTTACAGAAATTTTGGCAGAGTTTCCTTTGTTTTATGGACTACCCAGACATAAACACTAAACTAGATTCCAGTTATAATAACTAACTTATTTACAGAAATTATGGCAGAGTTTTCTTTGTTTTATGGACTACCCGAACCCTGCATACAGAAAAGTTCCAGCATACAACACTTATATATAGACATACGCGGGCCGAAAAGGTCACCGCTGCGGTTAAACCGCCCAATAAACATAATATACATACATAGTCATACAATCTGCCATAACTCATACCCATCGGAATCCACAGACCTCTATACAAACAGACTGACTCATAGGATGGGACAGGGCCCCGTCATACCCTCGAATATGCATAAATATAAAATGGAGAGAATAAGTGTATATATACCAAAATTTTGCTCCGAAGCAAAAGGAGCACTTCAAACGGCAGCCTGAGATCCTAAGCTAGTGGCTCACTACTCTGTGTGTCGGTACTTGCGAGCATGAAACGCAACCCTCCCCCCGAAGCAAAAGAGGTCAGTACAGAATACGTACCGAATATGTAAAGCAGAAAGTACAAGGTATAAATAAGAGTAATAAAGCGAACAGAGGTATAAAAGTCAAACTCATATGCAAATATTAAAGAAATATTTCTTTTGTCTTTTCAAAATATCAAACTGATGCCTAACGGATAGGAATGATGGCGACCTCCAAACACTTGCCATACCACAGCATCACACCAAAAGTTCAAGTCCCCGAAATCTCCAACACAAATCACAAACATAGGGTAATTGAGCCAACGTCCCTGAACTCACAAACCTCATAGTAAATGTGGCATGATGCCACCAAACCAAAGGCCCAATCTCACCACATCATCAATCTAAGTGAAGCCGACGCTTGGGCCGAGCCGACCCCGCCGTGTCCAACCCACTTCGTAAAGTGTATATATATATATTATAATATGCATGACAACAATCAGCCCGGGAACCAGTGAACGAGGTTATAGAAGGCACGAGCAGAGTCGTGAGAAGTTATATGCATAAAAATCATTATGAAAGTTCGGAATATTAGTAAAATAGGTATGACTGAAGCCAGAGTAGCAATTATGAAAATCATGGTTGCCATATTTTTTTCAAACTTACTAGATTTCATGATTTTTCAAACTTACTAGATTTCCCTCATTTTTACAAACCTACAAGACTTTAAGATTTCAAAGCTTACCAAATTTCCTTTAATCTTACAAACATACTAAATCTTAAGGACGTAGGAATTAAAAGTAAAAATAGCGCCAAATGAATAGTTAAAGGCTTTCTAGAGGTTTCAAATCCTAAATGTTTTACAAAAAATTTGGCAGCACTTCTCCTAGAATATAGGCTGCCCCAAGACTCAACTCGGTTCCAATTAATCAACAACACAACAACAACAACCCACTACCAATAATAAGACTTCCCAAGGCCATAACTTCACTAATTTTTCACTATCGAATCTCATTTTTCTCACAATTTCAAAATAGGGTAGCATCCAATTCATATTCATATTTATCACATTCAAGCACCCCTATATACTTCATGAACCATACTACATCACCCAAGCGTCAAATGTATACTTCCAACATTAAAGTATAACATTACATGTCCTATAAGGACCCCAATTCGAACCATCTCTCATGTATAGATACAAACAATTTCCAACACTTCTTTCACCCCACAAAGATCTTTTTTATGCCAAACAAACACAAACGCATGGTTTCAAAACTATTTAACCCCATATACATATATGCCCCAATTTTTGAACCCAAATTCCCAAGCTTACAATCCACTTTAACAAGCAAACTTTCAAGGTTTTCTTTTAATTTAATACACTCCAACCTACATACAAGCTTTAAATTTAGCTAAAACAAGATAAAAATCAACATACCTTATAAACCCCTTTAAGGGATTCAAATTGCCCAGTTCACAAAACGAAGTGTTTTCTTGGCCAACCAATGCTTCAACGCTACTTAGGGGGTCTAATATACAAGGTTTGTAGCGTCAAAATAGTTCTAGAGCCGAAAAACACAATTTTTTTCCTTTCACTGTAGCAACCCTAGACGGGTTCTACAGCTTGCTTGGAAAGTTGTTTTTTCTCTAAGTGTTGGGATGTTGTTCTTGTGGAAGAAAATGATGGGATAGCATGTATATATCTTTACTCTCTAGACCCCACCTCCCACAAATATACCAATAGGAATACAACACCCTTCAAGTGGGCCAACTTTTTTTATTGATTGTTCTAGATTTTTCTTTTGGGTTTCAAAAGAACATCTTGTGAAAGAAATTAATTAATGGTCTTGTAGGTGTACATGTGAACATATATATATAAGTTATGCACACACCTCTTTGAAATTTTTCAATTTTGCCCCAAACTTTCTGATAATATCTCTTTAGTCCTAAATTCTCCAATAATGATACTTGGGACCCAAATTGCCATAACTAGTCCAATGCACAAGAATACGGTTTCTAACATTGGTTATGCATATGTAGGATATTTTTCTGACCCACTTAAAGGGCAATCACAGATAGGTAACTTATTTACATGTGGATGTACAACCATATCATGGCGTTCAACAAAACAAACTATGGTAGCTACTTCAAATCATACAGAAATAATGACTATTCATGTAGATAGTCGAGAATGTGTTTGGTTGAGATCAATAACTCAACATATCATGGAAACATATGGCCTTCCTCTGAAAAGAGATTTTCCAACAATATTATATGAAGACAGTGCTGCATATGTAGCTCAACTATAAGAAAAATACATCAAAGGAGACAGGACAAAGCATATTTTGCCAAAATTCTTTTTCACTTATGATCTCCAAAACAAAGGTGATATAGATGTTCAACAGATTCATTCCAGCGATAATTTAGCAGATATGTTCACCAATACATTACCGAATTCAACTTCTGAAAAGCTGAGACACAAGATTGGGATGTGTCGTCTTCAAGATATTAAATGATATCTTTATTAAGGGGAGCAAATAAGTGCTGCACTCTTTTTTTCTTAACCAAGGTTTTATCCTACTGGGTTTTCCTGGAAAGGTTTTTAATGAGGCAGCAAACGAAGCGTGTTATTTCATGGACATCCAAGGGGGAGCATTGTAAAATGGATGTCCAAATAAATATTTTCTTTGTCCACATAATATAATTTGTGGCAACATAAATATAGACAAAATACACATATGTCTAAGATGCATTTACACTCATTTTAATACATGTTGTAACTTATTATCCATGTATTATACTTGGAGTACAAGGTGTACACATGGCAATAAAAAAATCATAAATGACCATGTATACACAAGTATAAATACCCCCCCTTTTTCTTGTAACAAAATGCATAAGTGAGAAAAGAAAGAAACAAGAGTGAATAAGAATTAAGAAATACCACTACATCTTCTCTTTATATTCCTTCGTAGTTTTACTATATTCTTCATTGTTTCACAACATATTTCAATTATATGGTCTAAGTCTATATTTTTATTGTATTGAAATTAGCCATTTGTGACTTTATTGGAAGTTTGCTAATTACTAACCAAAGTTTAAAATTGATAGTCGGTTGCTTAGAAAGAATTCATTTTAAACATCAAAATGCATCCCTCATTATTTGTTTCTTACCATGCTTTTAAAGATTAATTTGTAATTATTGTATTTTATTAGTCATTACACAGATAATTCCATAAAAGTTTAATCATTCTAAATCTGTAAAGCAATAAGGGGACACACATGCAATGCACTTGTCCAGACACTAGTTCAATAAAATGCATAACACTTGAATTATATATGGACCTTGCATAAGAGAAAAACACTCGCAAATGGTGAATCAACTATTTGTAAAACTTTTGTAAAAGATAATAGAGAGTGCCAAATAATATGTTCTTGACAAATTAATGTACTTACTCAAAAACACGAATATCACTAAATGATCATGAGTGAGCTAATTAAAGTAGTGCACTCATTTTATCTAGTTCTGAAGAATACCTAGCCCCTAGAAGGGAGTGTTGGGAAAAATATGGAATAATACAAAATAAATATGGCACAAAAATATGAAAAATGGGAAAATAATGACACCAAGAATTTTATGTGGAAACCCTTCTAAAGAAGGGAAAAACCACGGACCAAGAGGAGCAACTGATATTATTATAGTAAGGAATTTTATTGTTAGGACCCTCACTTCGGTACGCAGTTTTAGGTGAATATAAAAACCAAGAAAATTTGATTAAAATCGATTGAATTGGCGTAGCCGAGGCAATGATTCGGATTGGAGCCATTATATTCAAAAATTTGATTGTTGCTGTTAAATTGATTTGTGAATGTTCTAATGGCTTTTTTTGATTCTTCTTCTGAATTCAAGCCTTCAACCCTAGTGTATTGGATCCCCCAAGCATCGTAGGGATAATAGTTCGCCAAGAAAACAAGTGGGAATTGGGAATCAAAGTTGTGAAAGAATTGGCCCTTGTAGAAATGATCCTTAAAATATGAAATAATGTTAGAAATTATTGCTATGCATGTTGTGGTCATTAAGACCATTTTGGTGAAAATTAGACTTTTCAACGCTAGACGCGTTGGTTGAGCGCTAGGGCATCGTGAGTACTTTTTTGGGGTAGCTAAGGGTCCTAAAGGATCTTATATATGTATAGAGTATGCTGGAAAATCAGTTTTGCATTTGGTGCTAAGAAAATGAAGTTATGCGTTTTAGCGTTTTGTTGTTCGGCTTGACGCTAGCTTGGTTTAATTGAATTTTTGAATGGTGTTGAGGTGTTTAAGCATGTTGAGTGTGTATTTAGGCCAGTGCTGGCCCTGCATTTCAGTTTTAAGGGTGAACGAATTTTGTTAGTGCGTTATTGGACTTGTTGGAATGATTTGGGACTTTGTTGACTTGTTATTGTTGGAAACTGTTTGGTTGGTTGTTGTTGGTTGTTGTAGCTGTTTGGGGGGCTGTTTTAGGACCCCGGGATAGCTCAGTTTACAGGGGTTATGCTGGCGAATTTTTGGTAGAATTTGGAGGGAGTTTAGCACTTTAAAGTGCCAAAAAAAATGAAATGTATCCTAATGTGTACTCGTTTGAATAATTGTAGATTTAATTGTTTCCTTGAACCAAGAATCCACTCATCTTGGGTCCTTATGTCATTATAGATATTTTCCTTCAAAAATAAATATATACTTCATGTGGAAAACATGAGTTTTTATCTATGTATGTGAAACTGACCAAGTTGCAAGTACGTAATCATGTTCTTTTGAAAATAAACTATTTGAAACCAAATCTGTGATTGTACAAGTTGGTGAACCAATTGTGGAGTCACTGTATCCATTTGAATATAATCCATTATTTATGACAAGTATTCAGAAATTATAAGTACTACTAGTTAAACCATCTTTAAAAAAAAAAGTTTCTTTACATGTCATGATGCTATTTTCCCAAAATGTGATAATTCCTGCGCTTAAGGCCAAATTCCAAATTTTGAATTTGTAATGAAGTTTGCCATATTTGAGAATTTTTGAACAATAAAGTATAATAATATATATGATGAATAAATATTTGTTCCCTCCATAAGCCTTTGACTGGATAAAATAAGTACAGTTGTTACCCTTGGTAAACATGTGAATAAGGTGGGAATTTATGTAATAAACTAACTATCCCACACATATCTGTTCTGTTCTACTCGTGCCACTGTATATATCCATTCACCGATTCCTGGGCCGATTATAGTCGTGCCTAATATATATATGTATATATTTCCGATGGTGGTTGGCTATGGTGGGGTCGGCTTCGCCTAAGGGTCGGCTTCGCTTAGATGGAGTTATGCTGTGATTGGGCCCATCTGTATCTGTATTTGTTATAGGATCTGTGGCTACCGAGATGCCAGCCCACCATCCTACCTTCTGATCTGTGTGTGGAGATGACGGGATTAAACTATCTGGTGTTATGATGTGTGATGGCGTGTGATGGATAGGAGTACTTCCTGTGTTATGTTCAGTTAATGATTCTGACAGCTATCTGCACTTTCTGCTTCACATACTCAGTACATCTTTTGTACTGACCCCCTTTCTCCGGGGGGCTGCACTTCATGCCTGCAGGATCCGACGTACAGGGTAGCAGACCCCCAAAGTAGGATCTGACTTGCTGTTTGCAGCGCTCCTTTGTCTCGGAGCTTCACTTTGGTATATACATCTGTTATGTCCTCATGTTGATTTCATTTTGGGTATGACGGGGGCCCTGTCCCGTTGTTTGTTTCTATATATCTATTTAGAGGTCTGTGGATATGTCGTGTGTATGGGTCCAAACTTCTGATCTGCCTATTATGTAAATATGTTTGAATTGTGGGACTTAGCCACCTGTGTGACTGCTATATTTATATGATCTGATTAGTAGGCGACAGGACCGCAGCGGTGACCTTGTCGGCCCGCTTTTGCATCTGTTATATGATCTGTGACTCTCTGGGTTCGCTGTCCCTTTCTTTTTCAGGTGGCTAGTCACTAAAACCGAGGAAACTCTGTCGAAATTTTTACAAAATAAATAGTGATTTTCTAAAATTAGTATATGTATCTGATATGTCTATATGATCTGGATGCCCAAACAGGTGTCAGTCACGGCCCATAGGTTGGGTCGTAACAGAGTGGTATCAGAGCAGTTTGTCCTTGGAGTGTCCACAGACTGTGTCCGGTAGAGTCCTATTTATCGGTGTGTTGCGCGCCATATCTATAAGTGGGAGGCTACAGGATGCTTAGGGAGTTACGTTTGTTTGATCATAGATCGTGCGTTAGAGCCCTGTACTCAGTTGATAGCACATCAGGTCCAACAGCAGGAGATAGGGAGTAGCCGGACAGCTAGGCGAGATGGTGCACGGGTCCGAGATTTCTTAGCTTGTGGACCCCCTGAGTTCTCCAGGTCTAAGGTTTCTGAAGACCCCCGAAGAGAGTATCTTCTGGCCATAGGGACAGGCCTCCAATTGCACGAGGGGCCCAGCGAGGTTGAGGAACTGCTAGTACTCGTGGGCAGCCCGGGCCCGAGGAGGTATCCCCTGCAGCGAGCTCAGTTAATCCATCAGACTTTAGGGGTGATTGGAGCATCAGATACAGAGTCTATGGAGCTAGCAGTTTATCAGTTGCTGGATGTTGCAGCCAACTGGTATGAGTCGTGGTTGCTATCCAGTGGTGAGGGTGCTCCGCCTGCAGTTTGGCGTGAGTTTTCAGATGCATTTCTGGATCATTTTCTACCACCAGAGACCCGGCGCGCCAGAGAGGATCAGTTTCTGAGATTGAGGCAATGGGGCCGACCAGTGTGGGAATACAACCTTGAGTTTGATTCCCTGGCTCGCTATGCACCAGTCCACGTTGCCAGTATGTCTGACAGGATTCATCGTTGCATCACGGGACTAGACTCTTATTATGGTGATAGCTACCTTGTGATGGCGGCCTACCCTGGGATAGATATTGCTCGTATACAGGCGCACGCTCAAAGGATGGAGGATCGTCGCTGGGGACGTCAAACAGAGGGGACTTATGACAAAGGGGGCGCAAAGAGAGCCAGATTAGCTGGTTCGGCTTCAGACCAGCACGGTGGACAGTTTCA
>DF366815.1:0-14447 GCA_000787875.1 Solanum virginianum
TTTACATAGTGGAACATCCACAAACATGAATCACAATTTTCATAACAAGTTTTAATTATTGGCTAAGAATGTTGGTATTGTTAGTATTAGTATGTTTTTAATATGCTATTTATTAGTTATGTAGTTTCTTAATTTTTCATTGCATGTTAGTATCACTGTTATTATCAATGTCTAAGCTTTCTTGAGGTTATTTTGGTTTATATTGTTATTACTTTCTTGTCTATTGTTTCGTTCATTTTTTCTTTAAATTGAAGGGTTGCTTGTTGAGTTAGACTATTGTTGTTTCATATTTTAGTGGCTAGTCTAGTTTTGGCTTTATCTTCATTTATTATTTTACTGTTTATAATTTTATTATTGATTTTTGAGTATATATTGTTTGTTAAACTTGGCCGATAAAAAATCTATCCGTTGGATTTTGAGGTTTCCCCATTCAAAAAGACGAAAAATTTTTAGTTTAAATTCATATTTGTTACATTTTAAAATTAAAAATTTTAGTTTAAGTTAACATACACGTTATTTGTTAAAATTGGCTGATGATGAATCTATCTGTCGGATTTTGAGCTCTCCCCATTTAGAAAGACGGAAAAAGTTAGTTTATATTCATTTTTGTTACATGTTAATATTCAAGTTTTCTATTTTAAGTACATTATTTTGCTAAATTTGGCCGATGACGAATCTATCTGTCGGATTTCGAGGACTCCCCATTTAAAAAGACGAAAAAAATTAGTTTATATTCATATTTGTTATATGTTAAAATTCAAGTTTTCTAGTTTAAGTTCATTATTTGCTAAACTTGGCCGATGAAAAATCTATCCATCGGATTTCGAGGCCTCCCCATTAAAAAGACCGAACAATTTTAGTTTATCTTTTAGTTATTCATCATTGTGTATATTATTTATGTATGTTTATTTCATAATTATCATACTTGTGTTATATTTTTTCCTCAATTTGAAAAACTAAGTTCAGCCGGAACCCTCAGTTGTGAATTCTGAAGGGTGCTAATACCTTCTCTCCGGAATAACTTGAACCCTTACTCGAAATTTTTGGTTCACGGACTATTTTGTAAATAATTAATTGGTTTTTTAATTATCCTTAAAATTAGGTGGTGACTACTAAATTAAATTATTTTTTTCTTTAAATTTTTTTATTTTTATTATTTTTTATTGAGTTACCACGATGTTGCACATTTTGAATGTCAACATGATACAAATTATAATTGCTAATGAGGATGAATGGGCTAATAATTGGGCTAATTAAGTTAAAACCAAACAATAAAAAAGGGGAGAACAAAAAAGAAAATGTTTGCACACCCATTGTCCCTGAGGCATCACCACCTCCATAGAATGTAGCATGAGCATTGATCCACTCTCCTCTGCCATGCCCCTTGACAAATGAGGCAATTGCAAGAAAATAAACTAGAAAAATCACAAGTTGAGCCATATTCCTGCATTAAAGATTGGATCTTTTTAATTAACACTTTCTTTATTATAAATTCAAGAAAAGTTTACTAGTTTTGAATTTTTTTCATGTTAATGTAGAGAAGTAAAGGAAATATTAGTAATTTATGGGAGAATATAATTATGCAACAAAGAGTAAGTGTAGATTGGTGAGTTTATAAGAAAATTGAGAGAACAAATTAAGGAATGTATAACTATTTAGAACAGGGGTGCTAGTTACTTTGTTCATCAAAATTTGGACATATAAAAAGAAATTATTGATAATATCGGTGAAACCAATACATACCTTATAAAATTAACTGAGATAAGCGAAAGTTGGTTTGGATATCAAAATTATAAATAGGATTGTGGGACTTGGCCTTTAAAGATGCTTTGACCATCCAAGGCTGCTAGGGGTACCTAAATTGTTCTATATGAGATTAGTAGGTATATGAATCTATGCTCAATTTATGTTATTTTTTTTTAATTTTAATTTATGCATCATAGATAAAATCTGAAAGATCAATCAAATTTTTAATATGATTTTTTTAGATATTTTGGATTTATGAGCTCAATTTATGTTATTTTTATTTTAATTTATGTACCGCAGATAGAATTTGGAGAGTCAACTAAATTTTTAATTTGATTTTTAGATAATTTTAAGTTTATTAATTATAGTGGTTTAATTACTTCTTAAGTAATTTTTAATTAATAAATTTTATTTTCGCTGACTCAATTTATGCAACACCGATGAAATTTTGACAGTCAATCAAATTTTTATATGACTTTTAAAATTTTTAAACTATTAAATATTATGATTTTATATCACTTTTTATGTCTTTTTCAAATAATTTATGTTATCTTTTCGTCCCAATTTATGTGATACAGATATGGGGAGAAAGCGCATTCAAAGTAACACATAATTCTAAGGGACGAGAAAGTAGGACTCATGCTATGGGGCATTTTACGAAAAGGGATTAGCATGAACTCACACATAATGACTAAGGGGCGGGTAAGTAGGACTTACGCTATGGGGCAATTCGGGACTTAGGATCTTTCTACGACACAATGTAAGATCATCTTATAACATCATAATCCATGAGTAACCATGATCAAGAATCCCATATATACAACACTTAGCATAGAACGAAAAGAGTACACAATATGTCCAACAATGCCTTTACATAAGATAGGTCGAGGGCTAAGACATACCCCGGGCTCACCCTCAAAGCAAATAAAATGGAAAAGAACAACATAGGTAGAAGAGGTGGTAGCTTGTCCTTGAAAGATATGACTCACCACAACAAGCATAACTTGAAACCTAAGCTGGACATCGTACAGTGGATGAATGGGCTCCTCAGTCCCTACATGGTGAAATCATGTAGGCAAAACATGCGTTAGTGCATTTGAATGTACTAAGTATGAGGGATGCTGTGCATGTAACTTACCAAAACCTGCATTCATGGTTATATGACTAGGGCACATAATATAGAAAAGACCATATATCAAGAGAGTAGTATACAATATGCTATGAAACCAATGATGCATGAAATGCAATGCTCATATATAGTGGGGATGTGACCTCAACCTACATAAGTAAGACCAAGCGAGCTATTACTTGGAATCTCGATGAAATTCCCTCATCGGTAAAGAGGTGGTCTACCTGCCAAAGGTAAACCATACTTCACCTTACGGGCACCCCCATTTCGTATAAAGCAACCTTCCTTACGGGCATCCCCATTTTGGATAGGATTTTAACATATATCATATCATATCATATCATATCATTTCTTCTCCTTACGGGAAACCCTATTTTGGAAGCAACTTTCCTTATGGGCACCCACATTTCAAAAAAGAACCTATGCTAGGCACATAGTTCGAGGAAAGAGAGGGAACCCTCCTTCCATCGGTGCTAAGTCGTCATTCCACAAGAATACTTATAATATATGCAGTTATACATGCTTTCAAAGAGATACAAGTTTTGCGAAAATATTTCAATGCACAATTGGGCTTAAAAGCCAAACACCATTCATAATGATTCATACTTAGGCTCAAATGCCAAAATCGTACTTTCTTAGTTGTAATACTCATGCATAGGAATAACCCATTCATACAGAAAATGGTGCAAGCATCCAAAATGCTCAAGGAGCCATAATCATAGACATATACATGGTCACATTCTTGTCATAATCATAATCTTGTCAAAAATCATATACTTAGCATAATTGAGATTAACCCACTTCATAGTTTCATAAATCCATGCTCATGAAATGCATATGCTATGAAAAATATGGGAATGGCATAGGTAATTGAGATTTAATCTTATATCAATAATATAATATGGAATTAAAGTAAAACTATAACCAAATCCACATTTAAATTATAATATAAATCACCCATGCTTAGATCAAAGCCTTAAAGGGACTATGCATAATCATAGATTCATAAAAATGATGAAATCCAATATTTAAATCAATAGATAAACATAACCCATTCATTATTGAAATTTAAGGAATCATAACATGTAAAACCTAAAATATAAAGTAAGCAAAATTTATGTAGATTTCTTGAAAATAGGTTGTGTCTCCTCGATTGGAAGTAACCAAGGATTAAAAACCCACATACCTTCAACAAGATGTAGAAACCCCAAATAATTTGAAGAAAAATTGAATTCCCTAGCTCCCAAGTTGAGAATCTCCAATAGTTCCTTTTTGAAAAGCTTTTGAGAAAGTTTGAAATATGAGGAGTGATTTTGAATGTTTGAAATATGGTTAAGTCTTTAGATGGTCATTAGATGGCATAGGAGTACCCAAAAAACCAATAGAAATAACCAAATTCACGAACATGCTATTAATGAATCGGAGGAAAAATTTCTCGAAAGCTACTTTACTTGAGGCCATACAGCCCATGTGGCACTCCACGATTTGTGTGGAGTGCTTGTGAACCCATACTTAGGCAAAATGTTCGTGGAAACATTACGAGACGGTGATTTCATACTTAGAATATTTTTACTTCGGAAGCTTCACGAAAGGCCTCACGGCTCGTGTCATGCCACACGACTCATGTGACTGGGCGTGACAACTCACTTGACCCCAAATGCTGGGGTTCCAAGCTCAAGTCATCCCACGGCCCCTCCACACGATCTGTGTTGTGTCACACGGCCCGTGTGGGTTGCCAGTGTGGCATTCCTTGGCTTGTAACACCACACCAAGAGTCAAGATCCCAAAATCAAGGCCAAGTATTGCCTCACTGCTCGTGTGGTCCTCCCTTGGGACGAAACTTGGTCCAAATTTTGTCTGAAATAAAATGTCAAGTCCCAATGACATTGTATGATATCCAGGTCATTACATTATCTCCCCTTTGGGAACATTTGTCCTCGAATGTGCAAGAACAAGGCTTGAAAGACTTGAATTAGAATATGAAACTTCTAAACACAAGATAACATACATAGTTCACCATTTAAAAATCATAAAGCCATTAAAACTCATGCCGAAATGTAATAAAATCATTCAAAACGTCATAAAAACCATTTTAATGCACATGTAAGCATGTCATGCCATGTGACTCGAGAATGAAAGGATTGGGACCAATTAGAAAAGGAAGAACCTAATACCTTAGGCTTGAGTAGATTGGAAAAGATGGTGATATCGCTTCATCATGTCCAACTCCGTCTCCCATGTTGTGCTCTCCACATGTTGGTTCCTCCAAAGCACCTTAACTGAGGGTATATCCTTGTTACGAAGTCGTTTCACTTGTCTATCCAAAATCCCCACCGGAACCTCCTCGTAGAACAAGTTCTCCTCTAACTCAATAACTTCCAAAGGCATAATAGTGCTAAGATCTCCAACCATCTTCCTTAACATGGACACATGGAAGGTCGGGTTAATAGAACTCAAATCTGAGGGCAAATCCAACCTATAAGCCACACACTCGATCCGTTCAATCACTTCATAAGGGCCTACATACCGGGGGCTTAACTTCCCCTTTTGCCAAAATGTATCACTCCATTCATAGGTGAGACTTTCACAAACACCCAATCCCCAACTTGGAATTCAAGGTCCCTCTTCTTGACATCCGTTTAGGACTTTTGGCGACTTTTGGAGGACTTTTGGCGACTTTAGGCCATCTTCAACCTCTCCCTAATTAATTTCACTTTCTCTATGACCTCCATTACTAAGTCCGGGCCAATCAAAGATTCCTTTCCCAACTCAAACCACCCTACCGGAGACAATTCCTCAAACGATGCCATGCCAATGCTAGCATGAAAGCTATTATTATAGGCAAACTCAATGAGTGGAAGATGGTCATCCCAATTACCCTTGAACTCCAATACACAAGCTCTCAACATATCCTCAAAAGTTTGATTCTCAATGAGTGGAAGATGGTCATCCCAATTACCCTTGAACTCCAATACACAAGCTCTCAACATATCCTCCAAAGTTTGATTCGTCCTCTTGGCTTGCCCACTAGTTTGAGGATGAAAACTGGTGCTCAATTTAACCTTAGTGCCAAGTCTCTTTTGAAATGACCTCCAAAAGTGAGAAGTAAATTGGGTACCCCAATCCGATATGATGGACCTAGGCACTCTATCTAATCTTACCAACTCACGGATGTACAACCTTGCATAGTATTCGACACCAAAAGTAGTCTTAACCAGTAGGAAATGTGCCAACTTGGTCATCCGATCCACGATAACCCAAATGGAGGAAAATTGCTTCAGAGTCCGTGGCAACCCAACTACAAAATCCATATTTATGTCCTTCTACTTCCAAGTAAGAATCTTAATGTCTTGAGCCAACTCGCCAGGCCTTTGCTGCTCTACCTTCACTTGTTGATAATTCGGGCATTCGGATACAAACTTGATTGTGTCATTCTTCATACCATGCCACCAATACAACTCTTTCAAGTCCCGATATATATTAGTAGATCCCGGGTGAATAGAATAATGCAAATTATGGGCTTCACTCATGATCACCTTTCTAAGATCATCTAAAATTTGGAACACATAGCCGATGTTGATACCGGAGTACACCATCTCTCCCTTAGGAGAAAACCTCAATATTCTTTTCAACAACCAATTTCTTCAGTTCAACCAAGGATGGATCTAGATCTTACTTAGCTTTCACATCAATAACCACCGAAGATTTGATCCTATTTTGAACATATATACCACCATTGTTGGAATCGGCCAACCTAACACCCAATCTAGTGAAACGGTGCTAATCCTTTGCCAACTCCTTCTTCCCTTCCTGAACATGAGCCATACTACCCATGGATAGCCTACTAAGAGCATTGGCTACCACATTCGCCCTGCCGGGATGATTAGAACACTCATGTCATAATCCTTTAGGAGTTCCAACCATCTCCTTTGTCTCAAGTTAAGGCCCCTTTGAGTGAACACATATTGAAAGCTCTTGTGATTGGTGAAAACATTAACAGGCACCCCATACAAATAGTGTGTCCAAATCTTCAAAACAAAACCCCCGCCGCTAACTCAAGATCGTGAGTCGGGTAAGTATGCTCATGCACCTTCAATTGCCTAGATGTATAGGTTATCACCTTACCAAGTTGCATAAGCACAAAACTCAACTCAATCTAGGAAGCATCACAATATACCACAAATCTATCCAAACCATTCGATAGGGTCAAAATTGGAGCCAATGTAAGTTGATCCTTCAAAGTTTGGAAACGCCTCTCATATTCACCCGATCACACAAACTTAGCCTTATTTTGAGTCAATTTAGTCAATGGAGATGCAATAGATGAGAACCCCTCAACAAACCTTCTATAATAACCCGCTAACCCTAAAAAGCTTCGTATGTCAAAAGGAGTCAACAGCCTAGGCCAATTCTTCACCGTATTAGTCTTCTTCAGATCCACCTTTATACCATCACCAGACACACATGACCCAGAAAAGCAACTTCCCCTAACCAAAACTAACATTTGCTAAATTTGGCATACAACTTCTTCTCTCTCAAAGTTTGCAAAACCAATCTCAAATGATCCATATGCTTCCGCTCACTCCAGGATTAAATGAGGATATCATCAATGAAGACAACCACAAAGCTATCAAGGAATGGCTTGAACATACCAATTCATGAGATCCATAAATACGGTCGGAGCATTAGTTTAGCCAAACGACATCACCACAAACTCAAAATGCCTATACCTTGTCCAAAATGCCGTCTTGGGAATATTACATTCGCTAACCTTCAACTGATGATACTCAGAACGTAGATCAATATTTGAAAAGTGAGTAGCCCCTTGAAGTTGGTCAAACAAGTCATCGATCCTAGGTAACAAATACTTTTTCTTAATGGTCACCTTATTCAATTGCCTATAATCGATACATATCCGAAGAGATCCATCCTTCTTCCTTACAAATAACACCGGAGCACCCCAAGGAGATATGCTTGGCCTGATAAAACCCTTCTCCAACAAATCTTTCAACTAATCCTTCAACTCTTTCAACTCAGCCGGTGCCATACGATAGAGAGGAATAGAGATAGGTTGAGTATCCAAAAGAAGATCTATGCCAAAGTCTACTTTCTTTTCGGGAGGAATATCGGGCAAGTCTTTGGGGAATACGTCCAGGAACTCATTCACCACCGAAACCGACTCAAGAGAAGGTAGTTCAGACTCCACATCCTTAACCCTCATAATGTGATATATACACCCCTTCAAGATCATCTTTCGAGCCTTGAGGTAGGAAATAAACCGACCCTTAATAGTGGAGTCACTACCCTTCCATTCAAGAACGGGCTCACTTGGGGGTTAGAACTTGACCTTTCGGGTTCTACAATCTATAAAAGCATATGATGCATGCAACCAATCCATACCAAGAATTACTTCAAAATCATATATTTCAAGTTCCACAAGATTACAAGGGAAAATCTTATGCAACATAGAAATAGGACAACCACGATAGACTCTATGTCCAATAACAGATCCACCCACGGGAGTATAAACTGAGTCAGGATCCCTCAAAATTTCTGGACTCAAGCCAAACTTAATAGACAATAGGGGAGTCACAAAAGACATGTTTGCACTGGGATCAAGCAAAGCATAAACTTCAAAATCAAAGACTTATTGTACCAATCACAACATCCGAAGCCTCCTCAACTTCCTAACGTGCATGAAGAGCATAAAACCTGTTGTTCCTCGGGGCAACACCTTGAGAGACTCTCAGCTGGCCAGGATCACCCCGAGCCGCTTGATCTTGACCTCTCTGAGCAACCTTAGGACAATAAAAAATTTTGTGGCCCTTGTCACCACACCCAAAGCAGGCACTCAAATTCCTCTAACACTCATCTGTATGGTGCTTTCCACACTTGTCACACAAAGGATATCCCTGACCCTCTCTAACTAGTGCCCTAGGGGGAGGCATCCTAGCATTAGCAACCCGAGAACCCAAACCTTGGCCCTGTGAAAGAGACCAAAACCACCACCTTGAGAGGCGGAGAACCCAACATCAAAATAGGTCCTCTTAGGATCATGCATCCTCCTTGCCTTGAGTTTCTCCCCTTTAATCTGTTCGGCATACACCATGAGTCTAGAAATAACCATATTCCTTATGAGCATGGCGGTGCGACACTCTTACACAACTGAGCCAGAGATACCAGAAATGAATTTGTGCATTCTAGCACGAGAATCAGCCACGAGTGCCGTAATATACTTGGAGAGCTTGGCAAATTTGAGGGCATAATCCCTCACACTCATATTCCCTTGCTTGAGTTTTATAAATTTAGTCATCTTGGCTTCTCTAAGCTCAAGTGGGAAGAAACGATCTAGAAAAGCAAGCTTGAACTCCTCCCAATTAACAGTATCACCACAAACTCTCTCTATAGACCACTGAGTATACCACACCTGTGCTATATCCTTCAACTGATTGGCAGCTAGTTCAGCTCTCTCCATAGACTACTGTATGTACCACACCTGGGCCACATCCTTCAACTAATAAGCAGTCTGCTCAGCTTTTTCCTCAGAAGTGACACCCATAACATTCAACACCTTGGTGAGCTCATCAATGAACTCCTAAGCATCCTCATCAGCCTTAGACCTAATGGAGATGCACTAATAAGCAGTCTGCTCAGCTTTTTCCTCAGAAGTGACACCCATAACATTCAACACCTTGGTGAGCTCATCAATGAACTCCTAAGCATCCTCATCAGCCTTAGACCTAAAGAACTCATGAGGATTCATTCGGGTAAAATTCCTCACTCTAAAAGCCAGAGTGGGATCCCGAGGAAGATTGGCCTATCTAGTTTGAGTAGTCACCACCTGGGCTAGCATGGCAAAGGCCGTTCGGAATTCACCATTAGAGATAGGCTCATCCATGGGCCTTTGAGGCACTTGACCCTTATTAGTTGGGGCTGGTCTGGAAGGTTATCGTCTGAAATGAAGAAACGATACCATCAAAATCAAGAAACTAAACATACTATTTGTAGCACGACATAAGACATAAAGAAATAAGAAAATTCCTAGAACGTCGTCATAGCCTCCCACTCATAGGCATGGTGCACTTCACGCCTATCAATAGAACTCTACTTGACGCGGTATGTTGGACTATAAGAATCATTTACAAACCTAGGGCTCTGATATTATCTTTGTCATGACCCAGACCTAGGGTATAGAAGAGACACGGTAAATGGGAACCCGAGGATCCCCAAACAAGCCTCAAAGTACAAAAATCCACATCATCGATTCGGAAACACATTCAAAGTAACACATAATTCTAAGGGACGAGAAAGTAGGACTCACGCTATGGGGGTATCTTAGGGAAAAGGATTAGCATGAACTCACATAACACATAATGACTAAGGGGCAGGTAAGTAGGACTCACACTATGGGGCAATTTGGGACTTAGGATCTTTCCACAACACAATGTAAGGTCATCTTATAACATCATAATCCATAAGTAACCATGATTAAGAATTCCATACAACTTAGCATAGAACGAAAAGAGTACATAAGATGTCCAATAATGCCTCTACATAAGATAGGTCGGGGGCGAGGACATACCCCGGGCTCACCCTTAAAGTAAATAAAGTGGAAAAAAACAACACAGGTAGAAGAGGTGGTGGCTTATCCTTGGAAGATAGGACTTACCACAACAAGTATAACTTGAAACTCAAGTTGGATGTCGTATGGTGGATGAATGGGCTCCTTGGTCCCTACATGGTGAAATCATGTAGGCAAAAATGCGTTAGTACATTTGAATGTACTAAGTATGCGTGATGCAATGCATGTAACTTACCAAAACCCACATTCATGGTTAGATGACAAGGGCACATAATATAGAAAAGACTATGTATCAAGAGAGTAGTATACAATATGCTATGAAACCAATGATTCATGAAATTCAATGCTCATATAGAGTGAGCATGTGACCTCAACCGACATAAGTAAGACCAAGCGAGCTATTACTTAGAATCCTGATGATATCCCCTCATCAGTGAAGAGGTGGTCCACCTGCCAAAGGTAAACCATACTTCACCTTACCGGCACCCCCATTTTTTATGAAGCAAATTTCTTATGGGCACCCCCATTTTGAATAGGATTTTCATATATATATATATATATATATATATATATATATATATATATATATAATTTCATGTCATATCATATTATTTCTTTTCCTTACGGGCAAACCTATTTCAGAGGCAACTTTCCTTACAGGCACCCCTCTTTCGAGAAAGAACCTATGCTAGGCACATAGTTCGAGAAAAGAGAGGGAACCCTTCTTCCATGGGTACTAAGTCATCATCCCAAAAGAATACTTATAATATACATAGTTATGTATGCTTTCAAAAAGATACAAGTTTTGCCAAAACATTTCAATGCACAATTGGGCTTAAAAGCCAAACACCATTTATAATAATTCACACTTAGGCTCAAATGTCAAAACCATACTTTCTTAGTTGTGATACTCATGCATAGGAATAGCCCATTCATACACAAAATGGTACAAGCACCCAAAATATTCAAGGAGCCATAATCATAGTCATATATTCGATCATATTCTTGTCATAACCATAATCTTGTCAAAAATCATATACTTAGCATAATTGGGATTAACCTGCTTCATAGTTTCATAAATCCATGCTCATGAAATGCATATGCTATGAAAAATATGGGAATGACATTGGTAATTGAGATTCAATCTAAAATCAATAATATAATATGGAATTAAAGTAAAACTAGAACCAAATCCATATTTAAATTATAATATAAATCACCCATGCTTAGATCAAAGCCTTAAAGGTACTATTCACAATCATAGATTCATAAAAATGATGAAATCCAATATTTCAAAGCTTAATCATCTCTATATCAATAGATAAACATAACCCATTCATTATTGAAATTTAAGAAATCATAACATTTAAAACTCCAAATTAAAGTATGCAGAATTCATGTAGATTTCTTGAAAATAGGTTGGGTGTCCTTGATTGGAAGTAACCAAGGATAAAAACCCACATACCTTCAACAAGATGTAGAAACCCCAAAGAATTTGAAGAAGAATTGAATTTCCTAGCTCCCAAGTTGAGAATCTCTAAGAGTACCTTTGTGAAAAGCTTTTGAGAGAGTTTTAAATATGAGGAGTGATTTTGAATGTTTGAAATATGGTTAAGTCTTTAGATAGTCATTAGATAGAACAGGAGTCCTCAAAAGACCAATAGAAATAACTAAATTCACGAAAATACCATTAATAAATCGGAGGAAAAAAATTTCCCGAAAGCTACTTCACATGAGGCCATACGACCCGTGTCGCACTCCACGGTTCGTGTGGAGTGCCCGTGAACCCATACTTAGTATGAAAATTTTGTGGAGAAATTACGAGACGGGGATTCCATACTTAGAATATTTTCACTCCAGAAGCTTTATGAAGGGCCTCACAACCCATCTCATGCCACATGACTCGTGTGACTGGGCGTGACACCTCACTTGACCCCAAATGGTTGGGTTCCAAGCTCCATTCATCCCACGGCCCCTCCACACAATTCATGTGGTGGTACACAAGCCGTATAGGGTGCTAATGTGGTACTCTTTGGCTTGTAACACCACACCAAGAGTCAAAATCCCAAAATCAAGGCCAAGTATTGCCTCACTGGAGGCCACATGAGCTATGTGTCCTCACACGAGCCGTGTGGTCCTCCCTTGGGATGACACTTGGTCCTAATTTTGTCCAAAATAAAATTTCGAGTCTCAATGATGTCGTGCGATATCCTGGTTATTACAGGTTGGCACTGGTAAACATTCACAGGCCAAATATGTTAGTCTTGCTGGAAATAAAAATTATAGAGCATGAAAAATTACTGAAGATTTAGGCTTCGACTCCTAGATTCAGTCAATAACTAAAGGCCTTACTGAAGGAATAGTAATAATATGGAAAGAAGAGTTGTTGAAGCTTGACAACATCTCAGTGACCCCTCAAGGTATCTATGTCATGGTTAAGGTAAGTTCCCTTTCTGACTCATGGATTTTCTCAGCCATCTATGCTAGTCCTAAATACAGCAAGTGTATAATTCTTTAGGACAGTCTACATGGAATCTACCAGAACTTTTGAGGGAAATTGTCACGACCCATCCCCGTGGGCCGTGACTAGTGCCCGATTAGAGCACCCAGACACAACTACTAAGCCAAATTCCAATTATAATACTAACTTATTTACAGAAATTTTGGTAGAGTTTTCTCTAGCGTCCACAGACCTCTATACAGACCAACAGAATTAGAAGACGGGACAGGGCCCTGCCGTATCCTTAACGTACACAAATACAAAAATAGAGAATTGGGTGTATATATACCAAGTGTTTGCTCTGAAGCAGAAGGAGCACTTCACACTGCAGTCAGGGATCCTAAGTTGGAGGGTCTCTCACTTATATGGCTACACCTGCGGGCATGAAATGCAGCCCCCAAAGAGAGGGGGTCAGTACGAAATACGTACCGAATAAGTAGAGCAGAAAGTACAGAGTGTATATATATATATCATGACAACTATTAAAACAAAAGTACAATGGTTGAATGCATACCCGAAACATATCAAAGTACTTACTTTCCAGAATGTACGGAAATACGAACTGAGGGATAACTGAGCAAAAGTACAGAGATCAAGTGCATAACCAAAAATATCCAACATGTCCATTTTCAACATACGAATCACGCATAACATCAGAAGGTTTCAAATCTCCAAATCTCTATCACGTAATATCAACATAGGATAAGTGAGCTAGGGAAGACCGCTACACTCACGGGTCATAATACCAACATGGGATAAGTGAGCCAGGGAAGACCGCTGCACTCACAAGTCATAATACAGAAATGGCATAATGCCGATAGTAAGCCAGGAAAGGACACTGCACTCACGAATCATAATACCAACATGGGATAAGTGAGCCAGGGAAGACCGCTGCACTCATGAGTCATAATACAGAAATAGCATAATACCGATAAGTGAGCCAGGGAAGACCACTGCACTCACGTGAGCTAGGGAAGACCGCTGCACTCATAAGCCGAAATGCCAACATAGGATAAGTGAGCCAGGGAAGATTGCTGCACTCACAAGTCATAATACGCACGACAACAATCGGCTTGGGAACCAGTGAAAGATATCATATAGGCACGAGTAGAGTCGTGAGAATCATATGCAATAAAAACCATTACTATAAATTCCAAACATAAGCAAAATATTCATATGCAAGGACAAAGTCATATCTGAGATCAAAACAATAATTATTATACCCAGTCTAAATCTTACATACTTCTATGGAACGTTTTGAAACTGACTCCAAGGAAATTCGGGTTTTCTATCAAAGTCTACGGGGTACTTATACTTTTAAAACTATTAGAGCATGAATCCATTCAACTTTTCCAATTCTACCTACTATTACAGTTTACGGACGTCAAGAACCTATAAGTCAAGATTATAACAAATTTTTCATAAGAACACCAAGGAACGAACATAAGTATAGCTTCCTTAAATTTCAGGTTTGTCACTGTTACATTTCT
>DF366814.1:7473-19445 GCA_000787875.1 Solanum virginianum
ATTACTTTCTTAAAGGCATGTTGAATGTAGAAATCCCTTATAATATGTATATAAAGCACATGGATACAAGTTGGTTCTCCCGAGCCCTATCGGCAACGAGTGTCAGTCCGCCTTAATGGGACTTTGGGCGTGACAAAGAAGTAAAGTGTGTGTTGTATTTCTTTACTTTGTTCTTAGTGGATTTGGGTGTTAAATCCTGTAGTGACAAGTTGTGGGTGTTCCTCCCTTGAGCAAAGAGTTTTTCCACGTAAAAATTTGTGTGCATTTATATTCTGTTGTCCTTTACATTTAAAGATTTCTTTTATTCTCTATCAATGGACCTGATAAAGTATCAGGCTAGGGGCACCTTAACTCAACAACTAATTTAAGATTTTAGGATTCTTCTTCATCTACATATCAAAAGAATTCATATATAAGATAATTGTGAAATGTAAAATTTCTTGAATACCATTGATATCTTTTTCTTCTCGTTGTTGTTGTTTTTTCAGTCGTAACTCCTCGAAAGAGACCTCTTGCTCTTTTTCTTTCTTGTTTTCATTGTAATCTTTGGATCTCTCATTTTGTATCATCTTCTTACAACTTTTCCTTTTATTTTCCTCGAGTGGCTGAAAATAGAAAATTTATAAAAAGACTATGATTAATAAATCAAATAAATTAAAAATTTCATGTCAGTAGAATGTTACCTGAATATTAAAAGGCTCATAGTTGAAAATAATAAAGTAAAATCAACGTATCTATACTTCGGACAAGAGAGGGAAAAAAAGAGGGAAAATGGCTTTAATGCTATGGTGGAAAAAATTAAACAAGCTTCCGATAATCTTGCAAAATTTATTAGAGGTGAATCATAAATTGAAAAGAAAGTAAAAAAGGGAAATAATTAGATAAACAGAAGATATGAAAAATACCTTAATTGTGATATTTGAACTATCCATTGTACCCTCTCGTATTCCTTGTTGTACATGATAATTTGCATATTTCACATCTTGGATGGAACATTTTGAAGTACTCCCTTTGTTCCCCTTCACTTGTCCCGTTTGCATATTGCACTCTCCTTAAAAAATATTAATTAAATATTTATTTTATCAAATTATTTTTACTAATGATACTCTAAAAATTTAAATACGACCACTAGTACACCAACTAATCTAATATAAGAGTAAAATTATAAGAATAATCAACATAAGATAATTAATTACGTACCCTCTGTGCCCTCTCTCTCTTTCTCTTTCTCTTTCTCTTTCTTTTGTGATCCAATCATATTGAATGTGTACTGTCAAATACAAAAGAAAAGATTTATCAATAAATTAATTAAATCGCTAATTCATGTTCTCACGAGGTTAAATGTTCCCTCCATGTTAATGATTTTTTTTTAAAAAAATTGACCTATTCAAAAATTGAAAAAAGAAAAATATACTTCGACTTGTTCTTTTCTTTGAATAAAATTACAACATGATAATAATTATGAATTTGGGGAGGGGGTGTCTTTTCTTCAATCGTCGTATGCTTGCTTAAATCAAACTTAATTGGAACAAGAATATATTCGTATAAAATTGTAGAACAGACAATTCCGTTAAATACAAAACAATCAAAATCTTAGATTGAACATAGGAAGAATCAATTTGACCACAAATTCAAGAAAATAAAAAAAGTGGGAACAAATATTGCTAAAACAATCTAGGAAAACGCAAAAAGAAATCTAGGGAAATAGCAAAAGAAAAAACTGGGAAAAAAGAACCTGGAAAAAGAAAAGCAAAAAAAATGTAGATCTACATACGTTGCATCCCACCATAAACAATTGATACTTACGAGACTGAACTGCGTATATATAGGTGAACAGAAGGCAAAAAAGGAAAAACAAAAATTAGACAATAAAATTAGATTTGTATATAATCAAACTCACCCTCACAAAACTTAAATCCTCTACAGTAAGAGAATTGATGAACAAAAATGAAATGGTATGTTGATTCAATCACTTCCTCTTGGCTACTAATATATTTGTTTGAAAATGAATAAGTGAATGAGGAGTATGTTGTGTTTTATATATGTTCTCTTGGATGCTGAGCTGTTCCTTGAAAATTACGTTTGTTCAAATTTGGAAATTTAACCATTGTTTATCCAATAAAAATAAGGACTTTTAAAAGTGTAATAATATGTACACTTGAGAGTTTTAATCGATTATTACTACAAATTTTCTATGTGTATTTTATAATAATTGGGAAAGTTATTCTAAATTTATTATTTATTTCTTTCACTTTGGACAAAAATGTCTTTTTGAATTATTATTTTACTTAAGTGAGTAGAATACAGAATAATTACATTTTTATGATCTTTTCAAGATGATAACTTTAATTTTACTTGATATTATCTACTCTTCACAGTCAAACTAGTAAATAATAATCTGTTCAAATAGTTCTTAAAAAGTTAATAAAAACAATCAAATTCAGGAATATTTAATTTAATAAGTATATATCTACATTAATTCTTAAACTTTGACCAAATAAATTCAAATAGTCCTTACAAAGTTAATTGAATCCAAAATTCATATTGAACAATCAGATTACATAGAAAATTTGTTGACCATTGACTCAAGATAGAGTTAATGTTTAATAGTTTTATTCAATAAAGAAAAATTAAAAAAAAAAAGACATTAATAGTTACTTTTGCTTAAAAGTTTTTATGTTCTATTCTACGTAAGAATAAATATATTGAATTAAATTAATAAATCAACAAATCAATTTTTCATTATTTCATAGTTATAGGTTTAATTTGACTATTGATCCTATTCCCCTGTGAATAATTGAGTTAGATATTTATGTGATATTTTTCACATTGTAGTTGGTCTCCAAAAAAATGATGACTTTGTCTATTTAGTAATAAATTTTACATTGTAATTTTTGTTTTACCTTTATTATTGGGTTAGGAATTCATAATGGGACGATTAATGAGATAATTTTTGTCGCAAGAAAATTTTTATTGATTTATTTTAGACTAAAAATTTTAACGTTCCTTTTTTTTTTTACTTTTAAACTTTGTGATCAATCCACTATAAGAAAATAAGTTTTTAGCAAATGGAAACCCGCTAATCATTATAAGTCAAAATTTAGTCGCTATAAATCAATAACGACCCAACAAAATCTGCTCATCACATGTTGTTAAAAGCCTTGTCGTTAAAAGTTAACGATTTGATTTTATATCTGGTCGTTAAAAACTCAACAGCAACAACATAAGTTTCGATTGTTATATGTCCTTTTTAGCGACATAATTTTCCCTTAGCCAATTCCTCACTTGGTCGTTAAAACTCCTTAATGATAAGAACTAATTGATCATCGCAAATACTTTTAGCGATTGAATTTTTCTTCGTTAATGCAAAATTTTTGTAAACATATATAATAACAAAATGTTATTTCAGCAGATAGAAACAATTAATTATTTCATGTGCTTTCACACTGAGAGACAATATGTAATAAACTAAATAATCAATATTCATATAAAACTTCTTTGTTAAATGATCAAAAGTACATAGAGATTTACTGCTTGGACTCATCAATTTTTCTTCCTTCTCCATCTGGGCCTAGGAGATTTTTCCTTTGTTGCTTGGACTCTTTTGTGATTTAATTTCTATTTTTGTATTATCCACTTGTATCGAAGTCTGATTAAATTCAAGTATTAAGGGAACAATTCAATGATTAAGAGGAGACATATAAACATGATATAGAGGATACAAATTCATTTTTTTCCTCATCAATTCTCTTACTATGAAGGATTCAGATTTAGTGTGAGTGTGTTTGATTCTATTGAGACGAGGGTTTATAGGAAATAACCTCTCTACTTCTAGAAGGTAATGGTAAGGTCTGCGTACATTTTATCCTTCCCTTACCCTACTTGTGGGATTTCACTGGGTATGTTGTTGTGTTTGATTCTATCAGAACTTAATTTTTTCGTCTAATTCTTTTTTGAGCCCTTTTTGCCCCTATTACTACCTATATATATAGAGAGAGAACACTAAATATATATCTACATTTCTTTTTTAACTTTTTTTTCGCAGGTTTTATTTCTCAGATTCTTTTCGCTCTTTCCCCAGATTCTTTTCCTTAGATTTCTTTTGCTTGAGGTAAAGAACCTTGAAAAAATCAAAAAAAAATTGCAGATCTAAGTCGGTATCCCACCATTAACAATTGGTACTTAATAGATTGAACTATATATATATAGTTATTGGTACTTAATAGTTATTTGGGCCCTGGAGGACTGACAGGTCGCACTGCTAGTTTTCGGATACGAGATATCCATCCTAGTCACTATGGACGTATTTGTCCAATTGACACATCTGAAGGAATCAATGTTGGACTTATTGGATCCTTAGCAATTCATGCGAGGATTGGTCATTGGGGATCTCTAGAAAGCCCTTTTTATGAAATTTCTGAGAGGTCAACCGAGGTACGGATGCTTTATTTATCACCAGGTATATATATATATATATATATAGTTCAATCTATTAAGTACCAATTGTTAATGGTGGGATACCGACTTAGATCTGTAATTTTTTTCCGATTTTTTCAAGGTTCTTTACCTCAAGCAAAAGAAATCTAAGGAAAAGAATCGGGGAAAGAGCGAAAAGAATTTGAGAAATAAAACCTGCAAAAAAAAAGTTAAAAGTAATGTAGATCTAAGTTGGACTATCACCATAAACGATTGATACTTACTAGATTGAATTGTGAATACATAGGTAAACACAAGGGGGGCAGGGGGGAGAATTAGATAAGAAAATTAGGTTTATATATCTCTTTCTTAACCATGAATTGTTCCCTTAATACTTGAATCGAACAAAGACACAAAATAGTGGCTGCTAATATATTTTCTTGAAATTGAAGAAGTGAAATAGAGTAAGGGCTTACAAAGTGCAGCGATATGGACACTCAAGGCTTTAAATCAATTGTTGCCATGGATTCTTTTTTAGGTGCCATGGTAATAATGATATTTAAGAATAACTGAGAAATTTATTCTAAATTTATTATTTATTTATTTCATTTTGGACAAAAATGTCTTTCTAAAAAATTATTTTGGTGATATTTCATGTGAGTAGAATATGCAATAATTATATTTTATGATCTTTTCGATATGATCAAAGAATATAATTATTGCGCATTCTACTCACACGAAACATCACCAAAATAATTTTTTAGAAAGACATTTTATCCACAGTGAAATAAATAATTCAAATAGTTCTCACAAAGTTAATTGAATTCAATATGCATAGTGAATTCTAACGGCCTAGTACACTAGTAATATTATTTACTTTGCACATAGGCTCACACAACTTTAAAAGGTGTCACTAATAGGTAAGACCTGCTTACTTATATTATATATCTAATATCTCTCATGTGATGTTCTAATGTGGGACTTCTTATTTTAAGATTAATTGTTACATACACCCCCTGTATGGACTCAGCATCCTCGTTGAGATTTGTCCTACCACATCGAATTTGGCTAGATTCAGCATTGAAATTTGTCTTGTCATATCGTATTTGCCTAAACTTAGTTAAACTCGAGTCCATATTGGCTCTAATATCATTTGTAAAGATCCAACCAGCTAGTGATATTGTCCGTTTTGGGCATAGGTGTAATGACCCATAATATCATTCCTAGAATTAGTCCTCTTGATTTCATAAAAATATCTCCCTCATAAAATTTTAGCGAGAATTTTGGACTATTAGGTAATTAAGACTATTTAATTTTTGGGTGAGTTTGAATAATTAACATAAGTGAGGGACTAAATGTTAATTTGTTAAGAGCCTATATACTTGACCCATGTATTAAATTAGGTTAGTGGGATTTGATAGTTTCAGAAGAGGAAAAAAATATCTTCAAGCGAAAGTGATGAAGTGAGGCGGGTATATTTCTGCAGATTGTGACAAACGGTGAGAGGTAATCCTTTAATTTGCTTAAGCACCTTATATTATAATATTTAAGTGGGCAATCATGATTCAATGATGATGTAATCACTAGGAAATTATGAATTCCTATAGACATTAGGCATTTTTTTTTTCTATGTTTTACGTTTCTGGAAAAACAAGTTCTGCTAATGTTTCCTAGTTATGCAAACTTATTCTTTAATAGTATAAACATAATCTTGAATACATAGTGCTTTTGTTTTCTTTTCTTTTTTCCTCATCCTTGCATCTCTGCCCGGTGCTTTTGGGTTCTTCGTTTTAAGGTGTCTTAGGATGTGTATATACGCGTATATATTTTGTATTAAAATTAGAGAAATTGAAACTTAACTCTAAACTTAAAATTTTAAGAATTGACTATAGAATTGGTTAGCTTGGGTTTAAGCTACACGTATAGTAATACAAGTATTGTTAGTTTTGAAATCTTATTGTGATAATTTATTTAACTAGATTGTGGTACTATGGATTCCATTCGGAAGGGGAAGGCTCAAGTGCTTGATTGATTGTCTTTGGCTAAGGCAAGTGAATTTCTTAACTTTTGTTATGTATATTGAATCTTGTGCTTCCTTGTGTGAGGTGTTGAGAATGATGTTTGAAATATTGAGATATACGGTTGATGTTGTACTAAGACCATGTTGTTGTGAATTGGGCATTGTATTGAAATTACTCATTTTCTCATTATTGTGTAAACCTGCCTATTTGCATTGACTCTGGTGACAAGTGTTATGTGAATTGAAAAAGAATAAGAATTAAAGAAGATGTACTATTTTGAGGGACGTGTCGCACTCCACGACAGATACTATATTTTGAGGGTCGTGTTGCACGCCGCGATGGATACTATGATTCGAGGGTCGTATTGCATGCCGCGATAGATGCATAGACTAAGAGCCCCATGGGTCCCGGACTGAGAAATAGTTAGTGTGTATCACTAGGTCAGACATGCATCATTATACTTGACATTGCATTGCATCACATTACACCTCATTATCACTTATAAACTTGAGAGTGCCTTTTGTGAAACTTATTATGTATGTATTTGATCTCTGTGTTGTAATCTATAATTGTTGGTGGGATATTATTGAACTATACGATATGTAAATTGTGGATTTGTTAGGTTGGGCTGGTTTTTATGCAGGTCGTAGTTGTGGAGGTTCAGTTGAAGTGTTAGGAGTACATGTATTCTATATTACTTAATTTTGTGTTTAGTAGTCTACTTGTTGGGTACCGTGTGTTTGGTACTCACCCCTTGCTACAATATTTTTGTAGGTTACGAGCCCAGATCTTCGTGATACCATCCATTCTTCTTTATCTGAGGCATCCTGTGGAGATTGTGTGAGGTAGTTGTTTGCCATCTCAGCTGACTTCTCACTCCTATTTATGATTTTGTTCTATTCTAGAGACAATATCATTTTGATACTTGTGTTTCTTTTGAATCTATTGCAATACATTAGAAGCTTGTGCACGTGGCAACCAGGTTTTGGGGGATTCTTCACTAAGTTGACTTATTATCCGCAATTGAACTTTTATTCTTTGTTATAATTCCATATTTTTAATGTTACAGTCGGATTGTAGGCTGACTTATCTTGGTCGGATAAGACGAGTGTCATCATGCCCATTTTTGTGTCGTAATGCTAGGCCTGCACGACTTTAAAACATGTTACTAGTAGGTAAGATATGCTTACTTATATACCCACACTTTCTCATGTAATTTGCCGATGAGGGACTTCTTATCTTAAGATAGGGTATTACATCAGATTAACTAGAAAAATTAAATTGATATTAATGTAATGACCTGTTAGGTCATTTTGAGAATCAGTGCTCTTGATTTCCTACAAGATTTATCTTGAAATATTTTAGATGGGTATTTTGGACTATTCAATAACTATGACTATTTAGTTTATGCGTGAATTTAGATGATAGACTCAATTAGTGGACTAAATTGTTAACTTAGTAAAACCTTATGTCATATAACTCATGGAAAAGAATAGATTTAAGTAAATAAGGGTATCAAATAACTGTAAATTAGGAGCAACTGAAACACAAAGATAAGAGAAGCGAGGGTTTGAGAGAGAGGAACGACGACAAGAAGCCAAAAAAAAAATACCAGGTAAAAGAATTGATCAATTACATTAAATTTCAAATTGTTGTTACTAGGAAAAGAAAACGTTGTCATTGTCACAACTTTTGGTTGTGTAATTATTCAAAATGGAGGATACACTGGGATGTAAGGCTAAGTACAGACTCAAGAAAACTCCGTGCATACAGCCTATAATCTTAATTATTAGTGTTGGTTATTTAAGGAACAAGGGTTGTGGGTTATGATAATATGAAAAAATCACTGGTGCAGCATAGAGGATCCCCGTTCAAAAGTCACGTTAATGACTTCATTCCTTTGTTAGTTTAATTACTTCTAGTTTTGATGTTGTTCTACTAATTATCATATTATAATTTAGATTTTAATATATTGGAATAGACAATTAAATTATAATTATATTGTATTATATGAAATATCATTAGGTTATGTTATTGGGAGATATTAAGACTTAACCCTAGTCTTGAAATTTAGGAACTTGGCTATAAATAAATTTGGGTGTCTTTGGTTTGAAAATCTTATTTTGAATTTTTAATTGGTTAGATCGTGGTGCTACAGAGTCTATTTGAAAAGGGAAGACTCTAGTTCCACAGTGAGTGTTCAATTATTAAGGCAAGTGAATTTCTTAACCTTTGTTAAGTATATAGAATCTTGTGCTTCTTGTGTGAGGTGTTGAGAATGGTTTTGAGATATTGAGTTAGTGTGGATGTTGTACCAAGCTATGTTGTTGTAAATTGTGCATTTTATTAAAATAATTTATTTTCTCATTATTGTGTATACATACCTATTTGCATTGACTTTTGTGATAATTATTCTGTGGACTGAAAAAAAATGAGAAATAAAGAGGATGTACCATATTCGAGGAATGTGTCACACGCCGCGACGGATACTATGATTTAAGGGATGTGTCGTACGTCATGATGAATACTATAATTCGAAGGTCGTGTTGAATATCACGGCAGATACATGGACTAGAAGTCCCCCATGGATCCTTGACTGTGAGACAGCGGGTGTGTCTCACTAGGTGAGACATGCATCATTATACTTGACATTAGATTACACCTCATTATCATTTATAAAAGTGTGAGTACTTTTTGTGAAACTTATGATATGCACTGGATCCCTTGTGTTATTGATATATAACAGTTGGTATGGTTATTGAGCTATACGCTATGTACATTATGAATCATTAGGCTAGGCTGATTTTATGCAGGTTGTAGTTATGGGGGTTTGGTTAAAGTGCTGGGGGTACCTGTATTCTATATTACTTAATTTTGTGTTTACTATTTCACTTGCTGAGTACCGTGGGTTTGGTACTCACCCCTTGCTACAAACTTTTGTAGGTTGTGAGCTCAGATTATCGTGATACTCTATACTTTTCCTTGTCTGAGGCTTCCTATGGAGATTGTGAGAGGTAGTTGTTTGCCATCCCAGCTGACTTCTTACTCCTATTTATGATTTTGTTCTATTCTAGAGACAATATCATTTGATACGTGTGTTTTCTTTCAAATCTATTATAATACATTAGAAGCTTGTGCACGTGACACCCAGGTTTTGAGGGATTTTTATTAAGTTGACTTATCATCCGCAATTGAATATTTTATTTTTTAATTATAATTCCTCGTTTTAACTTTATATATAGGCTGTAGGCTGACTTGTCTAGGTGGGAGAAGACGAGTGCCATCACGCCCATTTTTGGGTCGTGACAGTTGGTATCAGAGCCTAGGTTCATAGGTCTCACGTGCATACAAACTGAGTCTAAGTAGAGTCTCAAAGATCAGTATAGAGACGTCTATACTTATCTTTGAGAGGCTATGGGTATTGTTAGAAAACTTCCTTTTATTTATTTTCTCTTATCGTACGTGGTTATGTTCATTAGTACTGAGTTATGCTCATGTTCTTTAGACAGATGGCAAGGACTAGAGCTATTGTTTTTGGTGGTAGAGGTGAGGCAGTTATCGAGGGCCCAGTTAAAGGTAGGGGTAGAGCTCGAGCTAGAGGTCATGCTCGTGGAGTACCACCAGGGAGAGATCGTGCCAGGGAGGCTTCTTCAGAACCTACGGCTGACCTTTGAGAGAACCAGGTTCCTTCAGAGCACGTAGCCTTAACTTTATTGCAAGATACCTTATTAAGGGTGCTGAATGTACTTGAGAGTTATGCCCCAAGTGGTAATAATATAAGCATGCCAGGCGGTTCTCAGACCAGAGGAGGAGATCTGTCTCCACATCAGCATCATGCTCCCTTGGTTCACAATCCAGTGGAGCAGCCACCAGTAGGTACTAGCGTTGAGATTGATCCTACATCAGCTATTGAGGTCCAGGGTGCACCATCGGCTACATTGACTGAGAATGAGCAGCGCTGCTATGAGATGATTAGGAAGATGAACCCATCTCAATTTCAGGGTAGAAAAACAGAGGATGTTCATAAGTTTCTAACTACTTGTAGGGAGCTGTTGGATATTGTTGGCTTAGCTGAGTCATACGGGGTTCCATATGTTACTCTTCAGCTTCGTAGGCCAGCCAGAGAATGGTGGAGGACATATTCAGGATCTTTGCTTGTGGGATCTCCCACAGTGTCTTGGGAGATGTTCTCTAGTGCTTTTTATGATAGATTTATCCCTTAGAGTGTGAGGGAGGAGAGTCGATTGAAATTTGAAAGTCTGAGACAGGACAACTTATCAGTCGCAGAGTATTTAGCTAGACATAATGCAACCATTATTCCAAACAAAATGGAGAAAGTTCGCAGGTTTGTAAGAGGATTGCCCTATTCTATTCGACAGGCATTGTTTAGAGTATCTAGAGATGGGGTCTCTTTTTAGTTTGTTGTAAGTGTTGCTAAGGAGGCAGAACTGATGGACAGAGAAGAGTTTGGGGACCCTAAGAGGGCCCGTCCATGCGGTCAATTTTCTGGTACCTTATCTGGAGGTAGAGGGTTCTATAGAGAGGGTCACTCCTCCCAGCGTCGAGGACTAGTTCACACATCATTACCTACTTCTGAGGGTGGTTAGACGCATTGTAGGTCTACAGGGTGAGACAACTATGGTAGTTCGTCAGGATTAGCACGTCAGTCCCAGAGTCAGAGATTTTGTTGTGCTTTTGGAGATCTAGAGCAATTGATACAACAGTGTCCCTTACCAGGGGATAAGATGGGCCCCATCCCAGATCTTCAATTCAGACTAGACCACCAGCACCACCACCATACAGAAGGTGAGGCAGAGCTCAGACAGATAGAGGTGGTCGCATTACAGGTAGAGGAGTAAGTCGTTCCATAGTCCCACAGAGTGGGGGTAGATGCATTGCTCAGACAGACGATGGTATAGGACTATTAGAGCCTGTACATTTGTACTTTGGTATCATGGTGATCAATTGAAGCACTTAGAGGCATGTTTGAGGTGGTTGACAAATAAGTGACCTTTTGAGAAATTGTTTTCATCTCTTCTTCGATTCTAAGGCTTAGAGCTTGATATAAGGGATCCCCCAAGACTCGTAGAAGGTTTGATTTGTCGGGAAAACCCGTAGAAACTCGTGGGTAAAGGTTTGAAGTCTTGAAAAGGGTTTTGAGGTAAGTTTTGATTCCTCTTCGTTTGAGCTAAATTAATAGTTTCTATGGTATTAAATGGTGATAATATGAATAAATGACCAAGAAAATATGGTTGGTTAATTGAGAATGAAACTCTTAGTGTGAAATTCGAAAGTTTGTGAAATTAAGCTTGTATGAACCCAAATTTTTGTAAATTGTTATCCTTGTGTATTGTTGGTTTAAAATATGTTCTTGTGAGCTCATGGGAGTGGGGAAAAGTTTAGAAAAACTTGAGTGTGTTATAATCTTGATTTAGTAGAAGAATAGGGAGCTTAGAATGAAGAATTGGGAGCATTTTAGCATTGTGGGCTCTCGTCGAGCGTTGGGGGGTTGCGTTGTGGTTCTTGGGGTGTTTT
>DF366813.1:9759-21577 GCA_000787875.1 Solanum virginianum
TATTTTGGTTTAGTTTTAGTTTTTTAAAAACGGATAGTATTTAGTTTGATTTTGAATTTGTTCGAAAAAACCTAATACATACCTAATACATTATTTATAAAAATATTTTTCATACCTAATACATTATTTATGAAAATAATTTTTATTTTTTAATCTACTATGAAAGTATAAATGCTCAAAACGAGAACATTTATATTATTAATTTCATATATATGAATGTCTATAATAATTTTTGGAGGGACTAGAACGCCACTAACTTTTTCTTCTAGTTCAAAATGGTAAATTTTGAAACTTTTTGATAGTAAATTTAGTAATTGAAAGTTTTATAATATCAATCGTTCTAACTATTTTCGTTTTGAATAGATTGTTGTCATTTTTTCTACATTTTAAATGTATCATTGCTTTTATTTTTATACATGATTAATAATCAAATAACTGATAATAATCAAACCGATAAATATATATTATAATTAAATTGGTTTGATTTTAAAAGTTTAAAAACTGAATTAAATTATTTTTATTTTTATTTTAATTTTAACTAATAATCCACACAAACCGAAGTAATGTTAACTCCAGTCATAAGTCACCGAAAGAAGTACCAAGTCTGGTAAAAGTTTGGCCGCAGGAACAATCAGAAATGAGCGTAGCCTTATTTCCATTTCCACCACATAACCAAATTGGGCGGTGGCCGACTGGTCCCATTATCAAATGAACGTTGTTAGTCATATGGACATCCTTGTGCCACCTAGGATCTAATTATGCAATAGAGTTAGCTACAGTACATAAACACTGTCAAATTCTAAATACAACGTCTCCTTCCACAATAGTACCATCTTTTCAAAAAAGACAAAACAACAGTGTTTTGTAGTGATCCGCATGAGAAGAATAATGCTGAATTATGAATGGTCGGTCACAATGATAATGAAACCTAAACCATTAATGCTCGGGGCCCCTTAAGGCTACACAAAATTGCAAATATAAAGTCAGCCTCTTCCTTCACTTATTCACTTCCATCAATTGTAAATTATTTCTTTTGTTATAGGAATTGAGGCTACTTGTGATCATTAATTAGAGAGAAATGGAGCACAGAGAAGAGGATGTGAGATTGGGAGCTAACAAATACTCAGAGAGACAAGCAATTGGGACAGCAGCACAGAGTCAAGACAAGGATTACAAGGAGCCACCACCAGCTCCCTTGTTTGAGGCAGGGGAATTGATGTCCTGGTCTTTCTATCGCGCTGGAATTGCTGAATTCGTCGCCACTTTCCTCTTCCTTTATATTACTGTTTTAACCGTAATGGGTGTCTCCAAATCCGATTCCAAATGTTCAACTGTTGGAATTCAAGGCATTGCTTGGGCTTTCGGTGGCATGATCTTTGCCTTAGTCTACTGCACTGCAGGCATTTCAGGTACTAAAGGAATCACCTATTTCTTTTAATTGTTTAAAAATCCTTCTCTTTTTTAAAAACTCTTTGGTTGTTGTGAAGGGGGCCACATAAATCCAGCAGTGACATTTGGGCTTTTCTTGGCGAGGAAATTGTCGTTGACAAGGGCAATATTCTACATGGTGATGCAATGCCTTGGAGCCATCTGCGGCGCTGGTGTTGTCAAAGCGTTCGGAAAGACACTCTACGAAACTAAGGGTGGCGGAGCCAATGTCGTAAATGTCGGTTACACAAAGGGTGATGGCCTGGGCGCTGAAATAATCGGTACATTTGTTCTCGTCTACACTGTTTTCTCAGCCACCGATGCCAAACGTAGCGCCCGAGATTCTCATGTCCCTGTAAGTACTGCAATGTGTGTTGGTAGAAATCAATTACTGGTCTAATTTTAATATATATGTACACACAGATCTTGGCACCATTGCCTATTGGATTTGCGGTGTTCCTTGTGCACTTGGCTACAATCCCAATTACTGGAACTGGTATTAACCCAGCTAGGAGTCTTGGCGCAGCCATCATCTATAACAAGGAACACGCATGGAATGACCACGTACGTGTTTACCTTAATAACTTTCTTTCCTCTATTTCCCTAACTTTTAATTACATTTTGTAACGTGTGATTATTTGTCGCTGGTACAGTGGATATTCTGGGTTGGACCATTCATTGGGGCGGCTCTAGCGGCTTTATACCACCAAGTTGTGATCAGGGCAATCCCATTCAAGTCCAAGTGAAGTTTCTGAATTGAGTCATTTCTGTTTGGTCGTGGAGATCAAAAGCCTAATACATACCTAATACATTATTTATAAAAATATTTTTCATACCTAATACATTATTTATGAAAATAATTTTTATTTTTTAATCTACTATGAAAGTATAAATGCTCAAAACGAGAACATTTATATTATTAGTGATTGCGGCGTATGTTCTTTAAATGGACTTTCGCTTTTCATTCAACTCCATGCTGATGGGCCCATTTTGCATGGTTTCAAAACTCTGCCGAATAAAAAATAGGCAAAAATAATCTTGACATGAAAAATAAAAATGAAATCATAACGCAAAAAAACAGAGAAAAATCTGCACGACACGAGTTATATCTTATAAAGCATAAGTTTAGTGTCAGGACGAAACAATTAAATGTCATGCGGCTACTAACAAAATAAATTTTAATAGATCTTAATTATTAGATTAATGAGAAATATACTATAAGAGACATAATAATTTATTATGATTTGATTAATTAACCTACATTCACAAGAAGAAAATAACAATTTATTATATAAAAGAAAGTATAAAGTATCTAAAGAAAAATCTTACACAATTTACTTTTTGAAGTTGGTTTTGATTTTAAGATAAAGTACCAACTATTATCTATAAATAAAACCAAAATTCTATTTTTTTTTTTCAAATAAGATTGGATAGGATTAGACCATGAGTTTTTGGCTAGAGCATGAGTCATAGCCCAAACAAGAGCATTATATCTCATGAAGTTTATAACCACAAGCTATATCTTATAAAACAAAATTTACTATAGTTATGTCTTACAAAAGATATGTTAGTTTCTGAATTATATATCTTAAGAAGTTCATAACCTACCAATTATATTTTATGAGGCTAAAAAATTCGCAAGGCACTTATAAATTATTGTTGATTCTCAAGTGAACCACTTGATCTCATCACTCACTCAATTATGTGAAAGACTTAATAGAATCAAATAAATACTCATGTGGGTCTTTGGATATCACAATCTATAAATCAGTAATTTATACATAACTAAATCAATCACTCTATGTCAATAAGAGTTCCAAAATAAACTCAATGTATATCATTTGATTTAGTTTATGAAGCCTCTGTCAACTATCAATAAGGTGCGGTAAGTCCAAAGCTATCTCAAAACTAAGAAAAAAATAAAACTGAAAATAAAAGATAATCCTCTGAATGCTAGGAAATCTCACCAAGACTCTGAAAATACTCGAAATCTTTAACAAATCATCTACTAAGGATCTTTAGCACCTCTAACTGTATCATGAAATGATGCAGCATCGAATGACATTAGGACGTGGAATTTACGGTATGTAAGATGTCCAAGTAGAATAATATGCATCAAAGGTACATCAAGAAAGAATAAGTTCAACTTAACATCTATGCAAGTATAAAACAATATAAACAACACTTTGATCAATCACAATTATGAATATACAACTCAATAAAATAATATAATGACTCTTAGGGAGTTCTCTACCCAACACCCATCACCTATGAGTGAATGATGATACAACGAGCTCACTGCAATTGTCACAGCCGTTCTGTCACGACCCAAGCTTAGGAGCTGGGTGTGTTACGATGAATGGGGAACCTGAAGGGACCCCTAACAAGCCTCTAAGCATAAGTAACACATCCTTGGTTGCGGAAGCATAATTAAACAACAACAAGAGAATAAGAACTAAAGGAAGTCTTTCATATACATACATAAAACATCATAGGAGTCAAGTTCATAACATATTACATATATCTAACAATACCTCTAACATGAGTGGAATGGGGGACAAGACATCTCCTAGGCTCACCCTCAAAAGTAAGCACTCAAAATTAAATAGTCTTAACAAGCATAAAAGAAAAATGGATATTGTTCCTGAAATGGAGGACTCACCAATAGCAAGCTTCAATCACACCGTCTACCCACGTGGAGGAGGATGAATAGGAGCCCTGATCACAATATGGTTAGATCATATAGGCAAAGAGTGCGCGTTAGTACTTGAAATGTACTAAATATGCGGGGTGCAATGTAAACAAAGAACATAAATCATAGTAAACAAGATGCATAATCATAAACAATGGATATTAGCTCAATATAACATGTATGAACAATGCTTAAGTCAACATGCATGAGAATAGTCAAACTTGCATAATATATTATACATATGTGGAAGGAGACCTTAACTGACATATAAAATCAAGCGAGCTACTACGTGGAATCCTGATGTTGCCTCCACACTGAAAAAGAAGTGGTCTACTTGCCAAGGTAGATCATAACTCACCTTGGTAGGTAACTTGTCCTAGTTGGATCTACTAGTCAAAGCCCATTGAGGAAATAACATGAACCTATGGTGGCATATAGTTATGAGACCAAAACTTTATATAAGGACCCTTTGGGTCGAGCCCCCCGTCTTAAGCCTCATTCAGTGATAAGTATGGTCCCATGGAGTGCTTGACATAATAATAAATGTAGTCATAACTTGAATAAATTGTAAAAACATAGCAACATGATAAGAGTAGCTCATTCATATATTTGACCCCTACAAGCGAGCATTTACCTTTCACTAAAGAGTAAAACATTTCATACACTTGACCCGTTCTAGTGGACATTACTTTACACATGAGGGTAGAACTTGTAACATACTTTTGACCCTTTCTAGTGAACATTATTCATTCACAAGAGGGTAGAACGTGGCATAGGGGCTCAAAATCTTACTTATAAATTATAGAAATTTTTCATGAGTTCAATGCATGCTTAGGAGCCAATAAATTATCATAACATACTTCTCTTGCATATTTGTAACAACTCTTTCATCAACATAAGAAATCATATCATGTAATCTTGTCAAAACATGGTAGATGTATGCAATTATACTTAAAATCATGAAATACCATAGTATTGGACTTGAATGTAATAGACATGATCACTAGAAAAGCATTCAAAACAACCTACTAAAATAATAGAAAAACCCTTGGTTAATTTGGCTATCATGAAATTCATCTTAGGATTCATAATCTTTCATAGTTTTCATAGCTCATATCATGCATAGCTTTAATAGTCATAAATCAAATCATAGGATAGTCTTGAATAGATGTCTATCCATAATCATATCAATACTTGATGAAATCAAACATAATTCATGTTTATGATACATAATAAGAAGTACCCATGAAGTTTTAAACCTTGAAATCATGAAATTTTCATAAAAGAGGAGAGTTAGGCTCCATGGGTGAAAGAATCCATGAATGAAGACCTGCATATCTTGAACTTGAGATTTCTTGAAGGAAACTTGAGGGGACTTGTGGGCTTCACTTGAGTTCTTAAAATTCAAAAAGAGTCCTTGAGAATCTTGAATTTAGATGAGCAAATTGGTGAGAATTAGAGAGAATTTTAGGAGTGTTCTTGAGTGAATTATGACTAAAAATGATGGAATGGTAGTGGAATTATGTCTATAAGGGTGTTGAATTATTATCCAAATGATCCCGACTGAAACAAAGAAAGTTCAAAAAATTTTATACTATGGTGAACCAAGGGCGCGACGCGGACTTGTTCTCGCACAGTTCACTTTCACACAAAGTTCAATTTTCCTCTATTTTGTCCTAGGAATGAGTTTGGGCCATTTTTGTACTATGGGTGACCAAATCCACGATGCAGATTGGTCGTGTACCCTACTGGTTTTGGCTCAAATCACCCAAAAATTTGTTTTTTGATACAGGTGATCTAAAATCGAAGACCACCTCTTTCCTACACAATTTTGCCTCTTGAAAAAGAATACAAAGTCGAATTTACAAAATCACACATGAATTTTAAGATATATGAGAAATACACCCTAGGTCACTTTCTGGATCACGTGAGAGGTGTTACAATATCTCCCCCATAGGAACATTCGTCCCCGAATATGATGGAAACATGCCTAAGAAGAGAAATTAGACAACTTTCATCCTACATGAATGCAATCAATGTACTTAAACATTATTTTCATGAAATCTCATACTTATGCATCAAACATTACCAAAACGTGTCATTATGAGTATGTATGCATGATTTTTATTTGATTTCATGATTTTAATGTCCAAAATTGGAGATTTTAGACTATGATTTTCAAACTTTAAACGGCAATTTCTCATTCAATTTAAGCTTAATTTTAATAAAATTTTCATCCATGAACTCTATTTTTCATGTAGAACATGATTTGTAAAGTTATTTTTCAGATTCGGGAACTTCATATTTTAGCTCTAAATTTGATCATTTTGTCCTTAAACCTATTTTATGCCAATATGAGTATCAAAATACTCCTCTTGATGAGTAGTGTCTATTGTTCATAGTGGATGGTCGAATTAGGAGATCGTTTTGTGGATTGAGTTGATCGAAAGCTTGTTCAAGTGCGATTTCAGCATTGAGGTATCAAAAGCTTATTTGAGTGCAATTTCAGTATTGAGGTAGGTCTGGCTAACCTTTTCAGACTGGATTTGAGTTATTGATCATGTTCATGTGATTATTATGATATTTAGATAGATAATTGTGTAGTCGAGTTGATGTGTTAGGATAATGATGGAAAAGTGATTTCGATTAGGCCGAAATTGTGATATAATTTTGATCCTATTGATGAACTGAGATGAACTATGATGAAAAGATGATAACTTGAGATCAAATATAACTAAATGAGATTTGTGAGACTAAATGAGACGAGTTAGGTCCGATATTATTGATATTCTTGCATAATTATGATGAGTAAGGCTCGGTATTATTGATATACTAATATTTTTGGGACGAGTTAGGTCTAATATCATTGATATTCTTATATTATTGGGACAAGTAAGGTCCAGTATTATTGATATTCTTGCATACTTGGGATGAGTATGGTATGTTACTATTGATACTCTTGACTATTGATATAGTTATGATGATCTAAAACATGATGACGTTATGGGCATTAGATGTGACACTCGATATTATTCTGTGAGTACATATGATTATTATAAGTTTCAGGCATCATTATTCTTGATTTAATGTTATTCTATATGTTTACATGCATATTTGGGTTGCACCATTGATTAGATCTATTGTTTGTTGTTAGCATCATCCCTTGACTTGAGTAGGAGGCAAAGGTATTATGTTTCACATCTGTACCACCCCCTTGACCCGGGAAAGAGGCAAGGGTGAGACTCATACTTCATATACCTTGACCATAGATAGGTGACAAGGACTTGGCATCATGATATCCCTTCACCATGGGCAGGTGGCTAGGTTGTGACATTCTGAAATCCCTTGACCATGGGCAGGTGGCAAGGTGTTGGCATTCTGATATTACCTTAACCACGGACAGGTGGCAAGACTATGACACACTTGGTATTTATACTGATGAGTTGTACATCATAGTCACATTGTGGTTATATGACATTATAGGTTCTTGTGGTTATCTTAACTCATTATTGTTGTATGTATTTTCTTGTGTACTAACCTTTTGGATGCAGGGATTGGGTTCTTCGTTATTACATGTTTATTTCAATTTCTCTTACACAATCAGTTGAACATACTAGTACATATTGGTGTACTCACCACTACTTTATTTCCTCCTTGCAGATCGAGCACAAGGATTCGCATAGGGTAATTGATCACTCTAGCTGAATTATTATTCATCCATCCAGATCACTGTCACGACCCATCCCGTGGGCCGTGACTAGTGCCGATAGGGCACTCAGACACAAACACAAAGCCCGATTCTAACTACAACAGTTATCTTATTTTTACAGAAATTTTGGCAGAGTTTTCTTTGTTTTTTAGACTATCCCAAACCCTGCATACAGAAAAGTTCTAGCGCATAATATATATATATAAGCGGGCCGACATTGTCACTGCTGCAGTTAAACCGCCCAACGTACATAGCATACGTACAAAGTCATACAAACTGTCATAACCCATACTCACAGGCGTCCACAGACCTCTAACTACACAAACTGAATCAGAATACGGGACAGGGCCCCCGTCGTACCGTCGAATGTATAGAAACACAAAATAGTAAATAAGTGTATATACCCAGGGTTTGCTCCGAAGCAAAGGAGCAGTTTAAATAGTATATATCAAGCATAGGATAAGTGAGTCAGGCGTTACGTATCGCCGTCCCTGTCTCACGTATCATCATACAGACATAGCGTAAGTGAGTCAGGCGTTATGTATCGCCGTCTCTGTCTCATACGCCCAGCATAGGAGAGTCGGGCATTACATATCGCCATTCCCGTACACACCTATCATAATATAGAAGCAGCTAGTGTGAGTTGGGCATTACGTATCGCCGTCCCCATACTCACCCAATGTAACATAGCATCAAACACCACATAACAGGCAAGTGAGCCGGGCGTTACATATCATCGTCCCCGTACCCACCATCAACATAGCCTAACTTCGGAGTAGGTCATATGCACAAAATTATCACCATGAATACCCACCGTCAAACACAGCCTAACTCTGGAGTAGGTCATATGCATAAAATCATCACCATAAGTCCCAAACATGAGTAAAATATTCATATGCAAGGACAAAGTCGTACCTGAAATTGAAATAATAATTATTATATGTTCTTACAATTTACAAGCTTCGAAGACATATCACGTGAATTTGGACATGGCATTTAAACCCAACAATACCGATAACTTTAGTACTACTATTCACATTCATACTCTCCATTTTCATACAGATTCCATGGACCACCAGGCAAACAACCCATGGCTTCTAAGACTTATACCATTTTCTACATTTGACTAAGTCATGCCAACAAACAATATTTTTAGAGGTTTAAGGTGGCCTTTGCTTCACAAAGTGGGGTGAGGTGCCTCTAACGAATATGTAAGTAAATTCTAACAAACTGATTTTTAAACATGTAGTTGTAGCAATAATATGTAAATGAACACATTTATGGACATGTGACAGTTTATGACTTAAATTTGAGGTTTTGAGAGCTAACAGTCAACTTAAAAATAAGATCATGCTAGAAGGCATTGATTGACTTAACATGATAGCAGCAACCTTGAGACATCCACTGGATATTGTTACAATTGGTGCAACCAGTCTGTGTGTTCATTCATCTTAAGTTCACAATAACAATAATGAAGCGGCAGTCGTCATACAAATGACTCGTACAGTACTTGTATGAAAAAGACTTCAAAATATCTTCACATAACATACTTCAACTTATCCAGGCCACTAACTCTCAATTCTAGATTCACCTCTAAATTAACCATTGAAACTTATAATCACAAGTAAACTAGTTGAAATTCTAACTTCAGTTCAATTCAAATCCACATCAAATAAGCAGGGGCGACTATATTAATCCATGATCAACTATGCCTCAATACAAACTCTTCACGGTCAGTTATAGGCCTCGAACATTCATAAGCTCAATTAATCACCATAAACCTATGCATCGAACCTACTTATCCTATGGGAAGAAAAGAAAACTACTTAACCTGAAAAAAGAAAGCTAAAAGACTAGCCTAATTCCCAACTATTTGGGTTCAACTATGATTTTTCCTACAAAAATTTTGGATGTTCTAGTCTTAAAATTTTTTAGAGAATAAATTCTTTCGAAACTTGTTACATCTTACATATTCTTACAATTTACGAACTCCAAATACATAGAAAATTAAAATTATAACAAATTTTCATAAGAATGCCTAAGAACGAGTACCGGTCATGTACAAGCTCGAATTAGAAGGAACATATTTCACTACCTAATCCAAACGCAACCCCGATCCAACTTATGTTCCTGGGTGTCCAATGTCTACAATTAGTTTATAACAATGTTACACAAGTAGCTAAAGATTTCTTGGCGCTAAATTCCAAGTTGTCTTTAAATTCTACGAAAAATTTGGCAACATTTCCCCTTAAAATAAGCTGCCCCGAGAATCCATCTCGGCTCGAATCAACCAACAACAACAACAACCCACAATATCAAGAATCAATTCCAATGCCAATATAACAACAATAACTTCAATTATCATCATTTAATCATATTTCCAAAATTGGATAGCATACTAATATATACATTTAGGTGATTCTCATCCATTCCTTCACACTACAATAACCATATCATGCCAACCAACCATCAATTCATCATTCCAACAATGTTAATCTCATTTTTATTCAATTTTCATTAAATATGCAATAACCTCCAAATTAATTCGTATTAATTACAACAACACTCCATTTCCTCAAAATCTATTCAAATACAACATCACCATTAAATAACGAATCCAACAACACTAAAATCACTTAATTCGGGTGCAGGGGCAAAATCATCCAAAAATTTCATCGTCGGAGAATGTCGTCTGAATCTGGAAATTTTTATATCAAAATGTTACCCAAGTAATAAGGAATTCAGTAGCGAAAATCGTTTAAAAAACGGTGCTAATATAAGGGAGTAATCGCAAATTAAAGTTTTTAAAGCATATTGAAAATCCAGTAGAATTTAGTGATTTTACCTCAAACGATGTACCAAAATCAGTTTCTGATGCTCCCACGTTGTTTTTCTCAAAAAATTAGACAACTTAGCCTTTTGAATCACTCCAATCGGATTAAAATTCAAAGAGAAAAATTGAATTGAAGTTTGGAAACTCTCTGGACGTTCCTGGAAATTTAAACACTGATGAACAGTGTTCTGCCACGTGGCAGTTTTTGGTTGGCCACGTGAATAAAACGTTGCAAATTTTAATCGCAGCAACAATCTGTAAAATGCATATTTTTATGGAATTATGAACAGTAATGTACCACGTGGCAGCTTCTAGTTGGGCCACGTGGCCCCACTTTTACTATTCACCCACTGTTCAAACTTAATTTTGATGTTTCGGTCTTATCCAAAGTCACAAAAATACAATCCATGTATGAAATCTTATCAGAAATAGCATTTCAAACTCAATGGTACAGTCAAAATTTCCAACGAAGATCGTCTTATGCCAAAATGGGTCCCACTTTGAATCTTGAACACTACCGGTTATTTCGGAGCTAATGGAATTGACCAAATCACGACTAGACAATCAAAACTCAAAATGATCAGAAAACTCAAATTTTTCCACTTCCAATAATTTCAATTTTTGTCCCAAATTTTCTTAATTTTTTCAATACATAAAATACGGGTTCTAACATTCTCCCCCCTTTAGAATATTCGTCCTCGAATGTTAAACCAACCTTACGAGTCCTACCGCACTTTAGGGGGAGTTCACTCATCACAACAATACATTCAACACTCAAAATTTACTTATCCCAAAACAAGGTCCAGCGAAAGATTAAATTACCTGCCCACTTAATAACTGGCCCCTCTGGAAATTGGAATTGGAGTGTTCTCTCTTGCCCATCAATATTTGCATAACCCGAAGCCAACCAATCCATACCGATAAGCACATCAAAGTCAATCATATCTAACTCTACCAAATCGGCCATGGTACAACGGCCACAAATAATTGCCCAACAGTCCCTATAAATGTTACCTGCAATAATGGTATCCCCTAATGCTGCAGGCCTACCCCTCCGGGCAGCTAATGTCTTTCTCGGAAGCATCACTGAAACCAAAACAGCCTATCAGAAAAAAAGGGTCATCCTAACAACACAACTCTATCGCACGATCTAAGA
>DF366812.1:10744-23393 GCA_000787875.1 Solanum virginianum
GCTTTAGCCAAGTATGCTTTATATTTGTTCTTAGTCTTTCTTCTGAATAATAAGCTATATATTTATGTTTTTTATCCTTAAGAGTATGTAGTATCGGTAAGAGTTTGAAAAGAAATAAGTTAGTTTGAAACTAAAAGTTCCAATGGTTCTAGAAATACCAATGTTGGCAAGTTATAAAATGAACTTTACTTACATTCTTGAAACTTACAAGTTGGATAAGTTTGAAACAATTTATGTCCTTAACACTTTGGAAAAACATAAGGAAACTAGTTCTACCTTGACTCGGTAATTTTGTCATAAACTAATAATAAATAATGTTTTGATTTCAGAAAATAAGTATCTTGCATATCATGGGGCTTATAAAAATGACTTTTATGCATATTGTCCCCATGACATTTCGTTCTTGGAAACAACATTTTTTTGTAAGGAACCTATGATAAATAAGATATTGAGTTGAACATGGCTATTTTACCATTCCTTTGGGATTTCCAAGAATTTAAGAAATAATGTGTTATCTCTAAACATGAAAACTTTGTTACACTTTTGGATTTTTGGATAAAGATTATTTTATGCATATGACTTCTCACGATTCTACTCGTGCCTATTATGACTTCGTTCACCATATGACTTCTCACGGTTCTAGTCGTGCCTATTATGACTTCGTTCGCTGGTTCTCGGGCCAGTTATTATCGTGCACATTATACTATATATATGTATTTCGAAGTAGGCTGGATACGGCGAGTCAGTTTGCCCATGGGCCGGCGTTGCTTAGTTTGGAGCTATAAGGAGCTGGGTTTTGGGGTATATTGGCATTATGACGTGTGAGCGCTAGGCCTTGTTCGCCTCGACTCACGTGAGCACTGGGCCTCGCTTGCCTCGGCTCACTTATCTTATGACGTGAGTGCTGGGCCTAGCTCACCTCGGCTCACCTATCTTATGACGTGAGTGCTGGGCCTCGCTTTCCTCGGCTCACCTATACTATGATGTGGGTGCTGGGCCTCGCTCGCCCCAGCTCACTTCAAATACATTTGGGATTTGTGTTAGAGACTTCGAGATTTGAACTTTCTGGCGTGAGCCAGTGGATGGCGCGAGTTTGGAGGTCACCATCGTTCCTGTATGGCACACATCCGTTTGACATTTTGAAAATAAAAAAATATTCTTAGTTGATGTTTGCATATGAGTTTTGTCTCTATTCAGTATGTTAGCTTTATTTACTTATGTATCTCCTGCTTTACCTATTCGGTACGTACTTCGTACTGACCCCAGTTACTCAGGGGCTGCGTTTCATACCCGTAGGTACAGACGCACAGAGTAGCAGGCCACCAGCTTAGAACACCTGTTTGCAGTTTGAAGAGCTCCTTTGCTTTGGAGCCACTTTTGGTATACATGCTACTTCATTACTTTGTATTATATACATTTAAGGATACGACGAGGGCCCTGTCCTATCTTATAATTCAGCTTGCTCGTATTAGAGGTCTGTGGACTCCTGTGAGTGTGGATTATATCAGTTAGTCTGTATAATATGTACTTATGTTGTGTATGTGGGATACATCAGTTAGTCTGTATATCATGTACGTATGTTGTGTTTGCTGGGCGGTTTAACCACAGCGGTGACCTTGTCGACCCTCGTATATGTATATATGTATGTTTGTACTGTCTGCTGGGATCTTCTGTATGTAGGTGGGTAATCAGTAAAACAGAGGAAACTCTGCTGAAATTTATGTAAATGAAATAGTGATTATAGTCTAAGTCTGGTTTAGCAATGTTGTCCGGGTGCCCCAATTGGGTACTAGTCACGGCTCATAGGTTGGGTCGTGACAAATACTTATATACATACATGATTTTAAGAGTAAATAACTTCAATTCATTCGAATGCACATTTAGGCTCAAAAGTCAAATCATAACTTATATTCATAATATTCATGCTTAGGAATAGTTCATTCATGATCACATTCTTGTCAACCAATCCACTCAGAATACTATCAAAGCCTATTTGGGAGTTTCTCTAACTGACACCATCACCTATGAGTCAATAATGATACAATAAAGTGATGTCGTTGTCACATCCATCCAATACCTTGCCAGGGTATAGGATATCCCATTAGTGGATCCAAAATTAGTAACATCAAGTCCTCTTTTTAGGACAATAGGAAACATTCAATTTTAGGTCATGACAGTGATTTCGAGGATGAAATTTCAATATTGAAAAAATTTCGCTTGAACCAGGAACCAAAGTCGGGGAATGTTATATGCAAGGTTATCCCCTTCAATATTTTTTGTTTAATCATTAAAGTATCATATATTATTATTATTTTCTAGTCTCATGGTGCTGCTCCTCGTAAAGATGACAATCGCCAACCCATATGAAGCCAATATGTAAGCTTAACTCACCGAAAATATTTTCATATACATATATGTGAGCTTAACTCACCGGTAATTTCATAAATCCATGCTCATGAAACGCATATGCTTATGAATGATGTGAGAATGACATGTGTAATCTAGATTAAATTTAAAATCAATAATATAATATGAAATTAAAGTAAATCCATAATTAAATTCACATTTAAAATCATAATATGATCACTCATGCATAAACAAGCTTTACAAAGGGACAATGAATATTCATAATCTCATAAATCCAAAGAACATCATAATATAGCATAAATCAACTTAAAATCAGTGAATAAGAGCAACTCATACATTACTTGAACTTACGAAATCTTAGTATTAAAAACCCACAATTTAAAGTAGCTAAAAATTCATGAAAATGACTTGAAAAGATTTGGGTCTCTTTGGTTGAAAAGAACTAAAGATCAAACCCATATACCTTGACCCAATGAAGAAGTTTCAAGAAAATTTTGAATCAGGTTTGAATTTGCCTTGATCCCCAAGTTTGAATCCACAAGAGTTCTTAAGAGAGACTTGAGAGAATTTGAATTTTGAATGAGGGTTTAGAATTTGGTGTAGGAGAAGTTTAGGAATATAAACGGGGGGAGTTAAAGGTCATAAAAAACTTTGTGGATGAGTCAAAATATCAAAAATACCCCAATAAAAATTCTCCTTTAATTTTATTCGGAAGTTGACACGGTTGGCTTCACGGTTCGTGAAGCTCTTCACGGTCCATGAAGGCCACCCGTCTAGCCCAGACATAATTTATGAAAAATGTCATAACTTTTTCATTCGAACTCCAAATGAGGTGAAATCAGATGAGTTCAAAAGCTAATTCAAAGAGTTTTAATTTGATAGGTCGTGGGCCACACAGTTCATTTTGTGCTAAGAAATATGCTCATTTAAAGTTGATCCTTCTATCGGTGCTTATAAAAAACTTAGCCAACAGAATTTCTTTGAACTTGGCTTGATGTAGGAGACCCATGATAGCCTTAGACAACATAAATAAGCTTGATTTGAAAGGCATAGAAGTGAAATTAGCTTGAACTTGATGATCCCATAATTAGAATATTTTTTAGCCAAAAATGAGCCATACAGTTGGGCCACACGGTCCGTACCACTACTTGTGGCACAAACCTTAGCCAACATAAAATCTTCCACGCAGAGTGAAGCAACACTTAGAGAAGTTTCCACCTCGGAGGCTCCACGGTTGGCCATACGGCCCGTGTGTCTTAACACTGTCCATGTGAAGAGCCCGTGTCCCACTACTTAGATCCAAACATTGGTGTTCCAAGCTCAAGGCCATCACACGGCCCTCCACACAGTCCGTGCTCCAAGGTCACATACCTAAAATTAAGGCAAGTGTTGTGTCATTGGAGGCCACATGACTCGTGTCTCATACTAGCCGTGTGGTCTCCCATAAGACGACACTTGGTCCAAATTTTATCCAAAAAAAATTCTCAAGTTTCGAAGGAGTCGTATAATATCCTGGTGGTTACATCATCTCTCCCTTGGGAACATTCGTCCTTGAATGTGGTAGAACAAGGCTTGAAAGGCTTGATTTAGAATATGAAACACCTAAACACAAGGTACAATGCATAATTCATCATTTGAAAATCATCAAATTATTAAAACATATTCAAATCATTTAAAACATCATAAAATAAATCATTTTCTTGCCCATGTATGTATGTCATGTCATGAGACTCAAGAGTGAATGAATTAGGACCATTGAGAATAGAAAATACCTAATACTATAGGCTTGAGTAGATTGGAAAGGATAGAAGTATCATCGCATCATACTTGATTCCACTTCTCACGTAGCACCTTCAATATGTTGATCCTTGTTGTGAAGCCTCTCCACTTGCCCATCCAAGATCTCAACCAGAACTTCTTCATAAGATAAGTTCTCCTCAACCACAACACCTTCCAAAGGCATAATAACACTAGCATCACCAACCAACTTTCTCAACTTAGACACATAGAAAACCGAATGAGTAAAACTCAAGTCCAAAGGCAAACCCAATGTATAAGCCACATGCCTAACTTGCTTAACAATCTCGTAAGGACTTACATACCGGGGACTTAGCTTGACCTTCTTCCTAAAATGCATCACCCCCTTCATAGATGAGGCCTTTATATACACCCAATCACCAATACAAAACTCATGATCCCGCTTTCCAATATCCCAAATAAAACTTTTGATGACTTCGAACCATTTTTAACTTTTCCCTAACCAATTCCACTCTTTCCATAGCCTCTATCACTAAATCCGAGCCTATAGAAGTTATCTCATCTAACTAAAACCATCCCACCAAAGAGCTACACCTTCTACCATAGAAATCCCCAAACGGTGTCATACTAATGCTTGAATGAAAGTTATTATGGTAAGCAATACTCAATAAGTGGTAGATGACCACCCCAATTAACCTTGAATTCCAACACACAAGACTTCGACATTTCCTCCAAAGTTTGAATTATCTTCTTAGCATGTACAATGGATTGAGGATGAAAATCGATACTTAACTTTACCCTAGTGCTAAGCCCCTTTTAAGATGATATCCACGAGTGAGAAGTAAGTTAGATACCACAATCTGATATAATAAAAGTAAGCACACCACCCAGTCTAACCAACTTCCAAATATATATAACTTGGCATTCTCTTTCTTCACACCATGCCACTAATACACTTCCCTTAAGTCCCAATACATCTTGGTAGATCTCGAGTGAACAGAACAATGAGAGTTATGCATTTTACTCATGATCATCTCCTTAAGACCATTAACGTCCGAAACACACAATCGATCTTGGTACCGAGTTACACCATCTCCCCCTTGGGAGGAAACCTCTATCTTATTTCCGACAACCATCCTCTTCAACACCACTAATGATGGGTCTAAGTCTTGCTTAGCCTTAACATCAACAACCACAAAAGATTTGGCCCCATTCTGAACATGGATACCTTGATCATTAGAGTCGCTAACCTAACACCCAATCTAGTCAAAAGGTGAACACCATTAGCTAACTCCCCCTTCCCTTCCTCAACATGAGCCACACTTTCCATAGATAACCTACTAAGAGCGTCGGCTACCATATGTTTTTTGCCAGGATGATATTGTACACTCATGTCATAGTCCTTAAAGAGTTCCAACCATCTCTGTTGTCTCAAGTTAAGACCCTTTTGAGTGAAGACATATTGCAAACTCTTGTGGTCAGCAAAAAAATCAACATGCACCCAATACAAATAACATCTCCAAATTTCAAAGCCAATATCTCCGTCGCTAACTCAAGATCATGAGTCGGGTAATTTTGCTCATGCACCTTCAATTGCCTTGATGCACAAGCTACCACCGACCATGCAAACTTGGCCTTCATTTGAGTTAACTAGGCCAATGGAGATGCAATAGGTGTGAAACCCCCAGTAAACCTTCCATCATAACCAGCCAACCCAAGAAAACTTTGAATATCTGGAAGATCAAGCTTGTCAAACAATGCACATCCTTCACCAACTCTCTTTTGACCTCACCTATAGGATTAGCTACAACATCTTCCTTGTCTGGATTGCATTACGAGCCCAAAGTAACTCTCCCTATTCGATAGGGAGGGATGGAGAGAAGAAATCTTAAGACACATTCTATGGCACGATAAGAATCATGAAAAAGTAAAATATTTCCTAAAACGTCTTATAGCCTCCTACCCATAGGTGCGGCATGTTTCACATCCATGAATAAGACTCTACTTGACGTGACATGTTGGACTCTGAGGACCATTTATAAACCTAGTGCTCTGATACCATCTTTGTCTCAACCCAGACCTGGGGTCTGGGAGGGACATGATGAATTGGAACCCGAGAGTCCCCAAACAAGCCTCAAAATATCTATATTCACATCATCAGTTCGAAAGCATATACAAATAGTAAACACATAGTTCTAGGGAACGGAAAAGTAGGACTAACGCTATGGGGATATCATAGGAAAAAGGATTAACATGAATTTACATAACACGTAGCATATAAAGACTAAGAGGCGGGTAAGTATGACTCACTCTATTGGGGCAATTCGGGACTTAGAATATATTTCCATATCAAACATACATACATATATATCAGAATTCTCATAATAAATCTGTAATAGCCATATCTAATAGATAATCATAATCATAAGTTTCAAATACCATACACAACACATAGATCCAATGAGAGTCTACAAGATATTCAACAATACCTCTGGTCATAAGATGGGATGGGGGCTAAGAAATACCCCGAGCTCACCCTCAAAGTAATTAACATAAATAAAGCACCATAGGTGGACGAATGGTTGTTAGTCTTTGGAAGATAAGACTCACCACAACAAGCAAATTTCAAGATCCAAGCTAGACGTCATATGGTGGATGAACGTAGTCCTCAATCCCTATATAGTTAGATCATGTAGGCATAAGTATGCATTGGTACGTTTGAATGTACTAAGTATAGGTGTGCAATGTATGAGACTTAGCGAACCTATATTCAATGTTAGATGACAAGGGCACATAATATAGAAAGAAGTATATAATCAAAGGATCATAATACAACGATATGCCTTGAAAGTCATGATGCATGAAATGCATATAATGTTCATATAAAATGGGGATGAGACCATAACTAACATTACAAACCCATGTGAGATATAACATGAATTTGCCCGATGTTGACCTCCCATCGGTTAGAGAAGATTACTTGCCAAAGGTAATCTACACCGCACCTTACAACCCGATCATGATCATTTCTGAAGGATTTTCTTATAAAGCTTATCATATCATATCATAAATGAATAATCATCCCTTACGACCCAGTCATTTCGTAGATGGATATCATTTCTATATTGGTACATAGTTCGAGAAGAAGGAGAGGACCCCCAATCTATCGGTGCCAAGTCAAATATCCCACAAGAATACTTATATACATACATGATTTCAAGAGTAAGTCACTTCATAATATGTGAGCTTAACTCACTAAAAACATTTACATATATACATACGTGAGCTTAACTCACCAGTAATTTCATAAATCGATGCTCATGAAACGCATATGCTTATGAATGATGTGAGAATGACATGTGTAATCCAAATTAAATTTAAAATCAACAATATAATATAAAATTGAAGTAAATTCATAATTAAATCCACATTTAAAATCATAATATGATCACCCATGCATAAACAAGCTTTAAAAAGAAATAATGCATATTCATAATCTCATAAATCTAATGTAATTCATCGTAATATAGCTTAAATAAACTTAAAATCAGTGAAATAAGAGCAACTCATACATTACTTGAACTTAAGGAATCATAATATTTAAAACCCCCAATTTAAAGTAGCTAAAAATTCATGAAAATGACTTGAAAAGATTTGGGTCTCTTTGGTTGAAAGGAACCAAAGATCAAACTCACATGTCTTGACCCAATGAAGAAGTTTCAAGAGAATTTTGAAGAAGAATTGAATTTGCCTTGATCCCAAGTTTGAATCCACAAGAGTTCTTGAGAGAGACTTGAGAGAATTTAATTTTTGAATGAGGGTTTAGAATTTGGTGTATGAGAAGTTTAGAAATATAAAAGGGGGTTTAAAGATCTTAAAAAGCATTGGAGATGGGTCAAAACATCAAAAATACCCCAATAAAAATGCCCCTTTAATTTTATCCAGAAGTTGACACGGTTGGCTTCACGGGTCGTGAAGCTCTTCACGGTCCGTGAAGGCCTCCCGTCTAGCCCAGACAGTTTTTACGAAAAAGGTCATAGCTTCTTCATCCGAACTCCAAATGAGGTGAAACTGGATGAGTTGAAAAGCTAATTCAAAGAATTTTTGTTAGGTCGTCGGCTACCCAGTTCATTTTGTGCTAAGAGATATGCTCATTTAAAGTTGACCATTCTATCGGTGCTTATGAAAAACTTAGCCAACGGAATTCCTTTGAACTTGGCTTGACATAGGAAACCCATGATAGCCTTAAACAACATAAATAAGCTTGATTTGAAGGCTTGCAAGGGAAATTAGCTTGAGCATGACGATGCCACACTTAGAATATTTTTGAGCCAAAAATGAGTCATACGATTGGGCCACAAGGGTGGTGTGGCTTCACACGGTCCGTACCACTGCCCGTGGCACCAACCTTAACCAAAATAAAATCTTCTACGCCAAGAGTAAAGCAACACGTAGAATATTTTCCACCTCGGAGGCTCCACGGTTGGCCATACAGCCCATATGCCTTTACACGGTCCGTGTTAACTGCCTGTGTCCCACTACTTAGATCCAAACATTGGTGTTTCAAGCTCAAGGCCATCACATGACCCTCCACACGGTCTGTGAAGTGTCACACGGCCCGTGTGGGGTCCAAGTGTGATGTGTCTTAGCCCAAAACTCCACTCCAAGGCCACACACTAAAAACTAAGGCCAAGTGTTGTGTCATTGGAGGCCACACGACTCGTGTGACCTCACACTGGCCGTATGGTCTCTCTTGAGACGACACTTGGTCCAAAGTTTTTCCAAAATAAAATTCTTAAGTTCCGAAGAAGTCGTACAATATTCGGGTCGTTACACTGAATAAGTCTACTGATCTATGGGGTTTTTGCAATATGGGTTGGGCTGACCCGTGGGCTGAATTAAAAAATAATTAAAAATAAAAATAAAATTGAGTATTAAAAATAATAGGAGTCCAAACTCAAAATTCATTTAAAAAATTTTAATTATTAAAACTTAGATACAAATTATGTTTTTATAATATGTACTCCCTCCATCCATCTTTACTTATCCCTTATTGACTTGGCACAAGGATAAAGAAACAGTAAATAATAGGGGTAATTTTACTAAATCACCCTTTGAATATAACAAATACAATGTCTTGAAAAATGTAACAAGAAATATAATTAATGATAAGGGTAAACTAGAAACTAAGTGTGAAATTATCCTTTGATTTCATAGAGTGGACAAGTATTGTTGGACATCTCAAAATAGTATAGTGAACAAGTAAAGATGAACGGAGGGAGTAATAATAACACTAATGCTATGTAATATTATCTTGTTGCTATTTATTTTAGTACTTTTAAATTATAATTTAATTTAAAAATTCATAAAAAAATATGTGAATAAAAATGTGGGCTGGCCCAGCAAGGTCTACGGCCCACATACTAATGGGCTGAGTTAGCTATTTTCTAGCCCATAAAAAAAGGGGCCAGCCCGCCAGGCCTAACAAATTCCAAAGTTTGTAAGGGCTAGTCCGGATAGGATGGGTCGGCCTGTATTGACAACTCTATACACAATTAAACCAAATATGTATATTAAAATTAGTGGCACTAGATGATATAGCATATTGTCAATGGGTTCAACCGGGACTAAAATAGGATCAACCAATCCAAACGTAAATATTACTTAGATAAGAATTAATTTTAGACCCATAATTTTAAAATATAAACCGTTCAGTGAGAAAAAGATAAAATTTATATTTTAGATCCAAATCTTAGTAATAGTACATCCATTTCCTCGAAATTTTAAATACATTTGGCATGATATATCTACCAGTTATTGTTTAAGAGGAACCAAAGTATCTTTCAAGGTACTGCTTGTCCAGGTGATGTTATTATACAAAAGACATTCATGTTCATAGAGAAGCCTATTGTCACGGACTTAAAAGTTTCGCTAAGACTTGTGTGCGACACTTGTCAATTTGCTCACGACTCTTTCACGAGGAGTCTAGATTCTTCCCCTTTATACAAGATCAGGGGAGGGTCATGACACTATGCTAGGATAACAAGACAACCAAGAAGTTCACATTCCAATTGAAGATGATTATTAAAACTTCAAGCAAACATAAAGTAACTACAATTCATAGTATAATAGGAAAGTCAATTCATAACGAGAGCTTTAATACACCGAGTTTGCCCTTATATTGATTGATTTATGTGTCTTTCTCGTTAATAGTGCATCTCGGCCCCTATACATCATATTGGATGGCAAAACATCAGTAGGAACATCTCCCATCACCCTCTGTGATTACATCCTTAAAAGCAGCATCGCTGGGAATCATAGGTAAAACATGCTCCTGGTGAGGCACAATAACATCCAACAAGTAAGGTCCAGGAGTGTCTAACATCTTTTGTATAGCAGCTCTAACATCATTCTTATTCGTCACACGAGCAGCAGGTATATCACAAGCCTTTGCGAATTTCAACATGTTAGGGAAAATGTGTGCCTTGTTAGAAGGATTTCCAAGATAAGAGTCTGCTCTATTTGCCTTATAGAATCTATCCTCCCACTGTATCGCCATCCCCAAATGTTGATTATTTAGAATCATCATCTTAACAGGAAGATTCTCGACTCTAACTGTTGCTAACTCTTGCACATTCATCATGAAACTTCCATCCCCATCAATGTCCACAACAATTGCATCTGGTCTTGCAATAGCTGCTCCTATTGCAGCAGGCAATCCAAATCCCATTGCACCGAATCCACTAGATGTCAGTAACTGATTTGCATTTTTGTAGCTATAGTATTGAGCAGACCACATCTGGTGTTGGCCTACACAACTAGTTATAATGGCATTTCCATTAGTTAACTCATCAAGGACTTGAATTGCATATTGTGGAGGAATGGAATCACCAAAAAAGTTGTACTTCAAAGGGTACTTTAATTTTTGCTCTGTCAACTCTTTCCTCCATGGAGAGAAATTCAGCTTGAGCGCATTTCTTGTATTTTCCCTCTCCACTAATATTGAGTTCAACCCTTGTAATGCCAACTTAATATCTGTACAAATGGATACATGAGGCTGCTTGTTTTTCCCAATCTCAGTAGAGTCTATATCAATGTGAACAATTTTTGCTCTGCTTGCAAATGTTTCTAGTTTACCAGTGACACGGTCATCAAACCTCACTCCAAATGCTAGCAGCAAATCACAACTATCCACAGCGTAATTTGAATAAACGGTACCATGCATCCCTAGCATTTGAAGGGAAAGCTCATCCCCTGTTGGAAATGCTCCTAGACCCATCAAAGTACTCGTCACTGGAATACCTGTGCACAGGGGTGGTTCTAATGACTTAGAGAAAAGAGTCAACCGTTTTAGGCCTCCAAATTTGAAAACTATTGGAATATATATGTACCTGTGAGCTCAACAAAACGCCTTAACTCGTTGCTGGATTGCATGCACCCTCCACCAACATATAAAACAGGTTTTTTTGAATCAGAAATTAGTCTTACAATTTGCTCCAATATTGTCTTTTTGGGTGGTAGAGGGAGTCTGGACATATAACCTGGCAACTTCATTGGTTGATCCCAATTAGGAATATCCATTTGTTGTTGAACATCCTTAGGAACATCAATTAAAACAGGTCCAGGTCGGCCTGATCGAGCTAGGAAGAACGCCTCTCGCACAATCCTAGGAATATTGTGAACGTCCATAACTAGATAATTATGCTTGGTGATTGATCTAGTTACCTCAATAATTGGAATTTCTTGAAATGCGTCTCTTCCGATCATCCTACGAGGAACTTGACCTGCAACAATTCAAGATCAGTAATATTAAACAAGTGTCCTACGTACTTCAAGTGCCCCCGCGTGCCGGAGAAATTAACATTGTTTTCCAATGGTCATGACTAAACAAATTCATTTTTACTCCTTCAATATATTAAAAATACACTTTCATTTTTTCTTTTATCACTTTTAGGAAACACATATACTCCCATCATTCACCTTTTCCCAAAGATAGATTTTCACTTGTCACTTTTAACATATGAGAAAAAAAGAATAGTAGTATCATGTTTTATCATTATCTTTAATTATCTATTCCTCAAATCATGTCCATCTTTAGTTATCCACTGTAGAATGTCCAACAATATTTGTTCATCAAGATATAATTTTACCCTTAGTTCCTAATTTACCCTATCATTTCCCTATTATAGTTTTCAAAATATTGTCTTTATTATATTTAAAGAGTGATTTGGGAAATTACTTTTACCATTTATTACTTCTTAATCTCTGTGTCAACTCAATACGGGACAAGTAAAGATGCACGGAGAGAGTATTAAACACTAATTAATATTCATATTAAATATAGTAAAATATTCATATTAATTTTTTATTTTTTAAGGAGCGTGCAAAGTCCAAATAATATAAGTAGAAGAGGTATTTTTTAATCTTTTTTCAAATCATGGGACTAAAACATAAATTAACATAAATATTATGGAAAAATACTCATTTCAAAACTGAACAAGCAAAAGTAAGGGATGGAAAATAA
>DF366811.1:971-21582 GCA_000787875.1 Solanum virginianum
AAGGAAACTTTGCCCAAATTTTTGTAAAATGAATAGTAAGCTCATGTTAGATTCTGATTTGATTATGTTGTCTGGGTGCCCCATCTGGTACCAGTCACGGCCCATAGGTTGGGTCGTGACAAAAATCCTATACAATTATTGATTAATGAAGCATTTTAGGGCTCAATACAGAGGGATATTGATGTAGGTCCATCACATATAGTTGAAAAAGAAATGTTAAATGATGCACCTTCTTTAAACAACAAAGATTTTTTTGAGTTGATTAGAGATGGAAGTGAGGAATTATATAAAGGGTCCAAATATTCGAAATTAGAGTTTTTGTTAAAGTTATATCACATAAAATGTTTGTGTGGCTAAGTGATAAGGGAATGAGTATGATGTTAGATCTATTGAGGGATGCATTTGAATTTGCAAGGATTCCTAATTCCTTTTATAAGGCAAAGAAAACCATAAAAAAGCTTTCGCTTGATTATATCAAAATAGATGCTTGTCCAAATGACTGCATGTTGTATTGGAAAGATGACATTAATGAGGAAACATGCAAGCATTGTCACCTTTCCAGATAGAAGCCTAACAAGAGGAGCAATAATAACCACGTGACTGCTAAAAAAAGAAACAAAAAAAGATAACTGCAAAAGTTTTACGTTACTTTCCTCTAGCACCAAGGTTGCAAAGATTGTTCGTGTGCTCTAAAATTGCAAAGCATATGAGATGGCATGTAAAAGATAGTAATAGAGATGGAATCACGAGGCATCCTAAAGATGGTGATGCATGGAAGAGGTTTGATACTACTTTTCCTGAATTCTCTTCTGATCCTCGAAATGTTCATTTAGGCCTAGCTAGTGATGGTTTCAATTCTTTTTGAACAATGAGTACTACTTATAGTATTTGGCCAGTGGTTTTGGTTCCATATAATCTTCCACCTTGGATGTGTAGGAAGCAACCAAATTTGATTCTATCAATGATCATTCCAGGTCCATGTACTCTAGGTAATAATATAGATGTATACCTACAACCTCTTATCAAGGAGTTGAATGAGTTATATGGTGTGAAGGTGTGGAAACTTATGATTCATCAAAAGATGAAATATTTAGAATGCGGGCAGCTCTAATGCTTATTCTTATATGTTCTTGGTTTGGTTATAGATTGTTAGGTCATTTCAAGTCCCTTGTTGGGAATAGATCTCAATTAGAAGATTCCATAGCCGAAAGTCACATAGTTGAAGAAGTTTTGACTCTTTATTCTCGTTATTTTGAGGATATGGATTCAAGAGTTAATAGATCTAAATGTGTAAATGATGAACCAAATCATAATGAGGCTTCTAAAGTATCATCAATGTTTCCTCCACAAGGTAAACCCATCAGGGGCTCAAATTTATCCTTGACTCAACTTGAGAAGACACAAGCTCATCAATATGTGTTACTTAACTGTGCAGCAGTAAAGCCATTTATTGAGTAAGAAATATAAATTGATTTTTTTTAGAAAAAAGATATTAGTGAAGTGATAAAAATTGATACAATCAGCTTCTTTATAGTGAATTTAGGAGTCACATAAGAATGAAAATCTTCACTAACAGAAGTAGAGAAGAGAGTTAACAAGGAGTTTCTTTCCAAAGCGAGTGAGTGAATTAATTAAGTTTCTGAATATTTATCTATGCTTAATTAAGTTTCTTGTTCAAATTTTGAATATTTGATGAAACTAATTTTGTTTATTTAGATCATGAATCCGAATATAGCAAATATGATATCTATTGATATGGAGTTTTTAGCACGAGGTCCAAAGACAGATGCAAGAAGGTTCACTACTTATAACATTAATGGATTCAAATTTCGGACTTTATCTAGAGAACAAGGATGGCAAACTCAAAATAGTGTAGTTTTTCTTACCTCTGACACTTCCTGTATTGCATCAAATGCTTATAGAAATGTGAGGGAAGCAGCCTTTCCATATTATGGTAAGGTAGAAGATATAATTGAGCTTAATTATTATGGCCGATTCAAGGTTGTACTCTTCAAATGTCAATGGGCTGACACTACTAAGGGTAGAGGATTCAAAAGAGATGCTTGGAATTTTAATTGTGTCTATTTTTCTAGATTGATTCACATTGGTGATCATGAGGAACATGATCCTTATATTGAAGCATCTTAAGCAAATATGGTCTACTATGTTGATGATGAAACTGAAGGATGGAGCGTGGCTGTACATTTAAAGCCAAGAGATATGTTTGACATGGGAGAACTTGATAAAGGAGAAATGTATGAGAATGAGCCATACGAACAACAACATTTTGAACAGTTTTTTGATACTGATTATGAAAATGTCCCAACTGCAATAGAGGAGCATATGTCAGGATAGGAATGAAGTTCTTTAGTTCAATATCAAATCAGTAGTAGTTTTTTGTTTCTCTCTTTTAATATTTTGTAGTTCTGCAGTAGTAGTTCATTTATATAATAGAAGTTGTCTCTCTTCAAGTTTTTGTTTCAGATTTCATTTCAATATTCAGAGCTTAACAAAAATTTTAACCTTGAAGATTTTTGTTAACTAACTAGCTATGTGTGTTTCATCTATTTCTATTGCTTGCAGATATGTCGAAGCCTAGGCGTTATGAGAACTTACAAAATAGACTTCACTCAACATCTGCTTTACAAGATGTAGCAGAATCTTCATCAACAAATAAATCAAAAAATTCAGATTTTTTATGATACATCATTTATTCATCAAAAACTGAATCAGAATCTTTGTCAACAATAGCTGCCATCATTTGTTCAACCAACACCACAACCTACACCTTTTGGTCAGGCTACAACACAGCTGAATCCATCAGTTCAGATTACAATGCAGTCGATTTCTTCAATTTAGGCCACATCACGGTCAAAATCACATACGAAACCACCTAAGAAGTGTGGTGGATGTGAGTCTATGCAGTACTGGATAGTAGATGCAATAGGTATTTTCTTTTTGCTTGCTTCTTTCTTCCACCCCCTTCTTCTTCTTCTTCTTCTTTCTTCTTCATATTTTTTTTATTATCAGAGGGGGCTGGCATAAAATTTTTTGCAGGACTCTATTTTTTGTAACCTTCCTCTGTTTTCAGTATTGGACAGTAGATGCAATAGATATTTTCTTTTTACTTGCTTCTTTCTTCCGCCCCCGTCTTCTTCTTCTTTCTTCATCATTTTTTTTACTATCGGAGGGGGCTGGCAAAAACTTTTTTTGCAGTACTCTATTTTTTTGTAGCCTTCCTCTGTTTTTCATTCTATTGGAGTTGAAGTCAACAAACTTTTTAAATAATTTTTTTGTAGATTCACAAGGGAATATCAAGAAGCTCAAAGTGAAGAAAAGGGATGTCTTAAATTTGTCTAATGGAGGATGTATTATAGTTGATTTTGATGATATGAATTCTCTTATTGGTGAAGGACAAGGCATTCTTGCACGTTTCTATGGAATTTTAGTAATTGATTGTTCCATATTTCCAATTCACTTTGACAAATGGTCAGATTTACCAGCGACATATTTCAACCGTTGCTTTGATCAATTTATAAAGGTATGTAAAGTAATTTCTTAAAAATTAATTTTTGTGTTGTATTTTCATATATTAGATTACATAAACTAACAACTTTTTTATTCTTGAAGCCGCGATTTTGTCTTAGGGCCAGTGAATCAAATGGAAGATGATATGTTTATAGTTCTATGGAATTAGATAAGCTAACAACTTTTTTATTCTTGAAGCCGCGATTTTGTCTTAGGACTAGTGAATCAAATGGAAGATGATATGTTTATAGTTCTATGGGTAAGAAGTGGGGCGCAAAAAGACTAAAAAGATTTGATAGCATTTATGACCCACTTAAAAGAAGAGTTGAGTTAATAGATGAAGTTCCAATGGGGATTCCAAGGGATCAATGGGTTTCTTATGTTTATTACCGCCTTAAAGAAAAAATAATGGTATGTATTTAAGTGCTTCAATTGGTATGTTTAATTATATGACTATTTATTTTTGTATTTTAACTTTTAAATATCTTTGTTTAAGGAAATGTGTAAAAGAAATGCTGAAAGCAAAAGCAACAAATCATTTTATACATCGGTGGATCCAAACCTAACTCTAGAAGAAGGGCTTAAATGGTGAGAAATCTTCATTTGAATACTTTAATTAGACTAGCAACTATTTGTAGTTAGATAAGTTATTGTGACTTTGTTTTTTTTCGTTTCATTAATAGAAAGTCGAGACTGGAAAAACTCCTGGATGAGGACAACTCTATCTTGCTACTCACAAGAACGAAGATGGAATATATGTTAATGAGGCAGCAAAAGAGATATGTACAAGTTTTCTGACTAAGTTGGAAACTGAGACTTTGCAGATTTTAGTACCGGAGACTTCTTGGATCCTAGCATATTGCCATATCAGACATAAATATGGAACTCTTGTCTATATTCGCCTGTAAACCTGAAGCTGCAGTACAACTGAATGACTTTAGGAGTTTATCTGATAGATAAAATTCTTGTACTATCCAAGATATCATGAATACACAAATAAGGGGATATAGATCTTTGTTGTAAGCAGACCTCAGTTGTTTTACTCCATGGTGATATAATAAAAATCTTGCTAGATTTTCATTCTATTCATTTTTTGCAATTTGTTCTAATGTTGGTATCTGATTTTAAGACCAAATATGACTTTTCAACAATGGATTCTTCATCCTCCAATAGCTTACCTTTATATCCAAATAGTGGTTTTCCCGAGCGAAGGTCAACATTTTATTTAACAACATTTATTAAATTCTTCATTCCAATGTACTCCACCATTTCAGGTGAGTCACCTTTAATCTGTTCTGCCAAGTAAATAAGGATTTGTAGTGAACTGGTGCTGCAACACATCTTTTTAATCGCATAGTGAACTAGATTCCCTTTTGTAGTTTCTGGAGATGTTATGAAAACAGTGGGCATTTCTCTCTTCTATATGACAACTTTGTTGAATGTAATGTCTTTAATAATCACGTGAAGGCTCCTGTCTCAGCCTAGACAGGTTCTATGAAAAAGGGCATAACTTCTTGTCCGAACTCGAAATGATGTGAAATCGGATGCGTTGGAAAGCTAATTTAAAAAGATTTAATTTGATAGGTCGTGGGTCACCCAGTTCATTTTGTGGTAAGAGATATGACTATTTAAAGTTGACCCTTCTATCGATACTTGTGAAAAACTTAGCCAATGGAATTCCTTTGAACTTGGCTTGATGTAGGAGACCCATGATCCTTAAACAACATAAATCAGCTTGAATTGAGGGCTTTAAAGTGAACTCATCTTGAGCTTGAAGATTCCATACTTGGAAAAATTTCACTCTGGAAGCCATATGGGAGGCCACACGTGCCATGTCACTTCACCACGGGCCATGTACTTGGCCGTGGCACCTTACTTGGTCCTAAAATTGTGGGATTTAAAGCTAAGGCCACCACACGGCTCCTCTACATGGTCAGTGAAGTGTCACACAGACCGTGAAGGTGCAAGTGTGATGTGCCTTAGCCATAATCTCCACTTTCAAGGTCCAACACTGAATTTTGAGGCCTACGGTCACATCACTAGAGGCCACACAGGTCGTGTGAGCTCACACAGACCGTGAGGTCTCCTTTGAAGTGTCACCCTGGTCCCAAACTTCCCGAAATAAGAAATTCCAAGCTTCAACAAAGGCGTACATTGCCCGAGTCATTACATCATCTCTCCCTTAGGAATATTTGTCCTTGGCTGTGCAAAACAAGGCTTAAAAGGCTTGACTTAGAACATGAAACATTCAAACACAAGATATAATGCATATTTCATCACTTAAAAACCATAAAGTCATTAAAACTTATATCAAAACGTATTTAAATCATTAAAAACTTCTTGAGAGTCATTCTCCTGCACTTGTATGCTTGTCATGTCATGAGACTCAGGTGTGAAAGAAATAGGACCAAAGGAAGAACCTAATACCTTAGGCTTAAGTAGATTGGAAGAGATAAGGATATCATTTCATCATGTCGAACTCTACCTCCCATGTAGCACTCTCCACGTGTTGATTTCTCCAAAGCACCTTAATCGAAGCCCCATCCTTATTATGAAGCCACTTCAATTGTCTATCCAAAATTTTCACCTAAAATTCTTCCTAAACCAAGTTTTCCTCAACCTCAACACCTTCTAAAGGTACAATAATACTAGGATCACCAACCAACTTCCTCAACGTATACACATGGAAAATTGGGTGAATAGAGTTCAATTTCGGAGGCAATTCTAACCTATAAACCACATTCCCAATCCGCTAAAAATCTAATAAGGACCTACATACCGGGGACTTAACTTTCCCTTCTTCCTAAAACGTATCACACCCTTCATTGGAGAGACCTGTACATACACCGAATCTCCAATACGAAACTCAAGATCCCACTTTCTAACATCTAAACAAAACTTTTGATGACTTTGAACCATCTTCAACCTTTTCCCTAATCAATTTCACCCCTTTCCATAGCCTCCGACACTAAATTCAGGCCTATAAAATTCATCTCATCTAACTCAAACCACCCATAAAATACCTATACCTTCTACCATATAAAGCCCCAAATAGTGTCATACCAATACTAGCATGAAAGTTATTGTTGTAAGCAAACTCAATAAATGGTAGATGATCACCCCAATTAACCTTGAATTCCAACACACAAGACCTCGATATGTCCTCTAAAGTTTGAATTGCCCTTTCGGCTGGCCCAACGGATTGAGGATGAAAAACAGTATGCCCTTAATGTCACCTTAGAGCCCAAGGCCCCTTTTGAGATGATTCCCAAGAGTGAGAAGTAAGTTGGATATCACAATCCGATATGATAAAAGTAGGCACACTATCCAATCCAACCAACTCCCAAAAACATAACTGGGCATTTTCTTCAATATTTAAAGTAGTCTCAACTGATAAGAAGTGAGCCGATCTAGTCATCTAGTCAACAATGAAAAAAATTGAATCATATTGCTTTCTTGTCCAAGGCAAACCAACCACAAAAACCATGTTCGCCTCTTGCCACTTCCAAGTAGAAATTTCAACAAGTTGAGTCAAACTATCGGGCCTTTGGTGCTCGACCTTCACTTATGGACAATTAGGGCATTCAGATACGAACTTGGCTATGTCCTTCTTCGTACCGTGCCACCAATACACATCTCTCAGATCTCGATATATCTTAGTAGATCTCGGGTGAATGGAATAATGAGAGTTATGGGCTTTACTCATGATCATCTCCTTAAGATCGTTAACGTTCTAAACACATAATTGATCTTAGTACCAAATTACACCATCTCCCCCTTGGGAGAAAACCTCTATCTTATTACCAGCAACTAACCTCTTCAACATAACCAATGATAGGTCTATGTCTTGCTTTACCTTGACCTTAACAATCACAAAAGATTCAGCCTCATTCTGAACATGAACACTACCATTATTAGAGTTGGTCAACCTAACACCCAATCTAGCCAAACAGTGAACATCTTTTGCTGACGCTTCCTGCGCTTCACCCACATATGGCACGCTTCCCATGAATAGTCTACTAAGAGCATCGACTACAATATTTGCCTTGCCGAGATGATATTGCACACTCATGTCATAACCCCTAAGGAGTTCCAACCATCTCCTTTGCCTCAAGTTAAGATCCCTTTGAGTGCACATATATCACAAACTCTTGTGGTCGGCGAAAACATCAAAATGCAACCTATATAAATAGTGTCTCCAAATTTTCAAGGCAAACACCACCGTCACTAACTCAAGATCATGAGTCGGGTAATTATGCTCATGCACCTTTAATTACCTTGACACAAAAGATATCACCTTATCATGTCACATAAGTACAAAACCCAACCCAATCCAAGAAACATCACAACACACCATAAACCCATCCAAGCCACCCGGTAAAGTCAAAATAGGAGCTGATGTAAGCCGACCTTTCAAAGTCTAAAAACTCTTCTCACATTCATCCGACCACACAAACTTGGCATCCCTTTGAGTTAACTTGGTCGATGGAGATGCTATAGATGAGAAACCTTAAACAAACCTTCCATAATAACTAGCTAATCGAAGAAAACTCTAAATATCCGAAGGAGCGAGCTTGTCAAACAATGCACATCCTTCACCAACTCCCTTTTGATCTCATTATTAGATCAACCGATACATTTTCCTTGCCTAGATTGCATAGTGAGCCTATAGTAACTCTCGCTATTCGATAGGGAGGGATGGAGATAAGAAATCTTAAGATACGCACCATGGCATGATATGAATCATGAGAAAGTGAAACATTTCCTAAAACGCCTTATAACCCCCTACCCATAAAAGTGGCGTGCTTCACACCCATGAGTATGACTCTACTTGACGCGGCATGTTGGACTCCAAGGACCATTTATAAACTTAGTTCTCTGATACCATCTCTGTCATGATCGGAACCTAGGGCCCAAGAGTGATATGGGGGATGGGAACCAGAGAGTCCCCAAATAAGCCTCATCTCATCTAATCACACATCATCAATAGGAAAAAGCTCATTAATAATCAACACATAGTTCTAAAGGACAGAAAAGTAGGACTCACGCTATGGAGATGTCATAGGGATAGGGATTAATATGGATTCACATAGCACATAGCACATAAGAACTAAGGGGCAGGTAAGCATGACTTACTCTATGGGGGCGATTTTGGACTTAGGATCTTTCACATTTTCACATCAAAACATAAATACTTATCATCATTCTTATAATCAACTCATGATAGCTATATCCAATAGATAACCATAACCATAAGCTCCAAATACAACACATAACATATAGATTCGACAAGAGTCTATAAGATGTCCAATAATGCCCCTAATCATAGGATAGGACAGGGGCCAAGACATGTCCTGGGCTCACCCTCAAAGTAAATAATATAGACAAAACATCACAGGTAGAGGAAATGGTGGTTTGTCCTTGAAAGATAGGACTCACCACAACAATTATCTCAAGATCAAATCTAGCCATCATACGGTGGATAAAGGAAATCTTCGGTCCCTATATGGTTAGATAATATAGGCAAAAGTATGCGTTAGTACCTTTGAATGTACTAAGTATGTGGGCATGCAATGCACATGAACTCATTAAATCTGTATTTCTATATTAGATGACAAGGGTACATATATAGAAATAATCATATAACAAAAGAACAGTATATCAATATGCCATAAGATACATGATGCATGAATGCGAGAATACTTCATATATATTGAGGATTGGACCATAACCGATATGAGACCAAGTGACTTATGCCTTGGAACCTCGTTATCTTCCCCACAATGGATAAGTGGTGATCCACTTGCCAAAGGTAGATCCTTAATATTCTTTCCCCTGGGGCTTAATCATATACCTATGTTAGGCACATAGTTCTAGGAAAGGTGTACAGACCCTTGGGGATAGTCTACGCCGACATCTAATCCATCCATGCTAGGTCATCATCCCACTTGAATATATATATATATATATATATATATATATATATATATATATATATATATATACTACTACTACTACTACTACTACTTGCTTGCTTGAGACTCACGTGTAAAGCTTGTGTCCAGAAACTAGTGTGTGTATATATATACGATAAAATTATAAATGATAAAATTCACATCGGGAAAATAATAATCAAGAACAAAAATATTACAACAATTGTAGTATTTGATTTCAAAATACGAGGGTTACAATCTCTATTAATCCTCTGATTCACCTTTTTCAGTGTAAATTCAAGAGCTCTTGAGCTTGATCTTGAATCTAAAATTGTTCTTGATCATGTTCTTAAGTTCAAGACCTTTTAAGCGTGTTCTTGAACTTCAATGCTTGAATATTTGAATTCTTGAACTTTGTTGAGAAATTTGTGGCGTTTGATCCATGAGCTTTCTCTAGCTTTTTTGTTAGAATTCTTCCCTCTCTTTGAATTATGAAGACCTCTAATTATAGTTGTAGAATAGAGTAATTATAATAGAAAAGACTTCCCTTCAGCCAATTAGATTTAAGTGACATGGCATATTGGGCTATAATGAAATGGGCTTGTTATTTTGACACATGGCATGATCATATTGGCTTCTTTTTTTGACTTGGCGTGCCACCTCATTTGACATGTGGTGCCATGATGAACTTCTTGGATGAAATAATATTGAGCTTATTAATTTGGACTCTTTTATGATAGCCTAAATCAATTAATATGGAGTTTAATTAAATTTGTATTTATTGGATTTGTATAATTAACCTAATTATATTAATCCATAACATTTATTTGGACTAATATATTCATGAATTTAATATAATTCGAATCATTTTAAAACTTATATTTAATAAATTTCAAATTATAATATACATATTTCTCAGTTAATTAAAGAGCAACTTGCATCTAACTTCTAGTTCTAGTTTTTTTTGTTTGATGGGTCACAATAAGCTTGTGATAAAGAAAATTGAGGATCCAATATCTCATCAATAATTCTATGACACTATCAATATCCCGTCATCTGATCCATCCAGTTTTTCATGTTTCCATGTTGCACCAATATATTCCAGATGAGTCTCATGTGATTAAGTATGGCACAGTTGAGTTGGATGATCGCCTGATTTATATTGAGGAGCCGATAGCCATAATGGCCAGATATGCTCGCCAGCTTTGGTCCATGTCCATTCCAGTTGTTAAGGATCAATGGCGACACCATCCAATTGAGGAGGCTACCTGAGAGACTGATTAGGAGATGCAAGAGCAGTTCCCCACCCATGAGTATGACTCTACTTGACGCGGCATGTTGGACTCCAAGGACCATTTATAAACTTAGTTCTCTGATACCATCTCTGTCATGATCGGAACCTAGGGCCCAAGAGTTACTTTTGCGGATGAAAGTTCTTTTAGTAGTGGATCCTGTATTGAACCTCTGGGTTAATATTTCCCTTACCACATTATATTCTGCCATTAGAACATTCCTAAAGTGACCCCATATCATTTATAACCTGCTGGAATTCGTAGCACAATTGTGTGGTCGTTCGTTAGGGAGTTGTGCAATTTTTCATGTTTCGGAAGGCCTTATATTTTATAAATTTGATTTTTGAGCAAAACATGAGTAACCAGCCTCAGAATAGAATTTTGATAATTTCATTAGCTTCAAAATGATCAAATTAGCTAGAAATATGGTGGCTCGTGAATCAATGCTTCAGTGTGAGTTTTCCTGAGTTTTGTATTTTAACCTTCTAAATTGGCCAACAATTGACTTTGGTCAACATTCTTAGAAAACATGTCCAAATGAAAATTTTGATAGTATAGTTAATTCTGGAATGTCAAATTTGGTATGGAGCGACTCTTCATTAGGTTCCCGAGGCTTTCGAGCTCATTCTAAGCCCTTTGATAGAAATTGGCTAAAAATGACCGCGAGAGTGGGATCCATAATCAGTCGTAATTACCTCTATGAAAATTTTTATTGTACCATTATATCCAAAATATTGATTTTAGTAGGGTAGCATAGTTCATTTGCGGTATGGGGTCCCGGACGAATTCCTAGACACCATCAAAAGTTTTGTAATTTGAAAACATATTATTTCAGATAGTTTTCTGGTGCAGGTGACCCACACCAAGAAAACTCACTAGGGGCTATGATCGTGCAGGTCACATCTTTGTTACCTTCATGAACATGGATCAGGGGTCACAATTGCGGAGGTTAGGTCCTTGTGATCTTCGAGAACATGGAGCCTAGTTCGCAATCACAAAGGTTCGACTAACTAGAGCTTCGTGAATACGGAGGGACCTCCACAATCATGGAGGTCATTCCTTATATGCTTTGATATCGTGAAACACTCTTCACCACGATCGCAAAGGTTAATAATGTGGCCATTTTATATTAGCTCTTTAGTGGAGTTGCAGCTTTATTTCAGGAAATTTTGAGTTATAGATGCTGCTATGTGTATTTCGAAATGACTTTTGGGGTATTTTTGGAGGGTGATTTCTTGAGTTGTGATTATCCATTTCTAGCAATTCATGGCTCTATTTTAGGTGATTTCTCATGAGGATCTCTGTGGGCTAGTTTGTTTCGGAATTCAAAGTTTATTTCTAATATTTTTTCCACCCATAGTTGCTACCATTTAATTTTTAAATTTTGATTAATTGTTTATCTGTGTTGACTTTAGACCCAAATTTGGCTTCTATAGCATTTATTGAGCTGAGAACACCATTTTGGTCTCATTTTTGGGGCCAATTCTGGAATTCAAGGTGCATCTTCCACATTCTCGTTAGGCCCCGAAATTGGTCCATCTCTATTTTTTGCAATTTTAGTGTCAAAATAACCATTATGACATTGTATTCTATTTTTGGAAGTGTGGCATCATTTGGAGGCCATACAGAAGGAGAAGGCTCCAATAAAGTGAAGTACAGTGCGTGTGATCAATCTATAGGCAGGCTACAATTTCCCTTTCTCTAGATTGAGCTGGTTAGTGTACATTTATGCTAAATTTATTAGAATTTGGCTATGGTTATTCTACTTGTTTTTGGTCTGAGAATTCATGTTATAGGCCTAGTTGATATTACCGTGTAGTCGTGAACTCTTGTTAGCTTATTCCATTGTTATTAGTGCTACTTTTCTGGTAGAATCTTGATTTCTGGTAAGTATGTGTAGTTGTTAGGATAGTGGTGGCTGGGTAGTTGTTATGAGCCTTAATAATTAAAGCATGTTTGGGTTCTTTTGGGCATTTGGTGAGCATCTGATCGTTGATGATACTTGGTAACCTTGCTAGCGTCATCTGATCCATCCAGTTTTTCATGTTTCCATGTTGCACCAATATATTCCAGATGAGTCTCATGTGATTAAGTATGGCACTTGCTAGTATGATTACTGGTTCTCCACTATTAGTTATTGTCGTATGTTGGCCTTAGTTTAGGATAAATAACTTGCTTTAGATGTACTGGCTTTGCTCCAGCGGGCTTAAATCCTTGTAGAATGGTATAATAGACTAGAGTCTGTAGCCGATCCTTAGCTAGGCAGTAATTGTGGACTTGTGATACCATTTTCCATAATTTCCCTGTGCTTTCCCAACTATTACGGTGCATTGATGCCCCAGACCTCGTGATTGACTTGTCTCAATTTTGGTTGAAGCTTGAGCGGATTTAATGAATCATTCTTTATGGCAATAAGGCCCCAAACCATATGTATGTAATTGTGGACTTGGTTCAGAATGAAAAAAAAAGTCTTGGTGATTACTTGGCCCCTGAGAAGAAAGTATTTACTTTGGCACCTCATTTGGCCATTTCTGTGAGAGTATCGTGATTTGAGACCTTATTTTTCTAGAGTTTTGAAAACCTAATCATAGGGGTTCGAGGCCTCGCTTTTACATAGTTGTGAGCGCCTAGAGTATTGGTGTTTGAGGCCATAGTTTTACAGAACTATCATTACCATAGTATAGGGGTTCGAGGCCTTACTTTCAATGAGATTACCAACACATCGATATCGGGGTTCAAGGACCCGGTTTATCAATTTATGATTACCTTGGTGTTGGCTCGAGGCCGTGCTCATTTAGAGCTTTCGATCACTTAGATCATTAGGGGTTCAAGGCCCCGATATGGCCCCAATATCACAGATTTGTGGCCCTTATAGTACTTTACTGCGGGAGAACACTAGCTATTAACTACTTTCGTATAGATATTTTTTGCACTCGGTGGACTTATGGGGCCCAGTTTAGATTTTACTTTAAACTCTGCACGTGTTTCCCGGTCGGGTGAAGCAAGTATAGATCTTATAGCCATATTTTTCTTCTCTATTTCTACTCTTTTCTTGTCATAGATATTTTTATCGAACTCTTACTTAGGTTTGATTCCTCTTCTTCATATTGTTTTTACCTTCCTTTCTCAGTCGGCCTATGATGTCTACTGCGTACCTTTTTATCTAGTACTCATCCTACATTCTACATTCCTTTTCGTGATGTAGGTCCGAGCACAAATCACAAGCACGGATAGATCGAGCTTGCAGCAACCCATAATGGAGACTTGGGTGAGCACTTTGGTTTTTTGATCATTTTGTCTCCTTCAGCTTATTGACCTGACTTTTGTATATATTTTTAGTCTCGCCAGACCTTTGTATATTTTTGTCCATTTTTGGGACTTGTACTCTTTATTTTATGTATGGAAGCTCTGTACTAGTGACTTCCTGATTCTGAGAGGGATTATTGTATTTATGTATTTTCAGTTGGTCTTGTTTCTTCCCTTCTTTGTCATTACTATTTGCTTAGATTCTTTTAGTTTCCCCCAAATACCCATTATTTATAGTTTCATGTTACGGGTTGGTTTGTCTATCAGTGGGTTATGGTAGGCGCAATCATGGCCTGAGAAATTGGGTCATGACAATTTCATAACTGAAGAGTGTCATAATAACTAATGTATTTCAGAAGAAACTACAAAAATATTTTTATCAAATTTCTATTTAACTCAAATATTGTTGAATCATGTGTTGTATTAAAATAAATTGTTCAAGTTTAATCTTATTATCCTTCGATACGAAGTGAAAAACAACCATAAACACCTGAGATATTACAATTTGACTAGTATTTCATCGGAGGGATATATATATATACACTATATTAAAAGTGTGAAGGCCCTTAAAAATGTTGATTGAACTTTTTGTCCTTTATTAAAAGACTTCTCTTTATATATATCCCAGTAAAGCTTTCGATCATCATTTGGCTTATTGTATCCAATAATATGAATGTAATAGTAAAAGAAACCCATATTTTGTATCTTAGGTAATTTTTTACTTGGCACAAGCCACTCCACACCAAATAGTTCAGTGTGTTGGTGTATAATAGACCTCTAACATAAAGTTGAGTTAAAAGCTTCTATACCCATTAAGTTTTCTATAGGATTATATAAGGATCAATTTTAAATAAGCATATCTTTGTCACGACCTCGAACAGCATGAATGACACCCATACCAATCCTCCAGTGGGAGAACTAATAATCTAACACAATAATAGACCTCTAGTATAAAGTTGAGTTGAAAGCGCCTTTACCCATTAAGTTTTCTAAAAGATTATATAAGTATCAATTTTAAATAAGCATATATACACAATGCTCACTAGCTATTTTGTCTTCTTACGGAAAAAGAAAAATCAATTGAATTTAAAAGGCCATATAAGCTTATAAAATCTCAAGGCAAACATTAGTACATCACCTATACTCATCCACAAGCAGAAGTAAATTGCTAATTATTTACAAGGCTATAGAAGACAAACTGTTGAATCGCCACAAGTAGAAGAAAATTTAGCAGAAGAGTAAAAAAATTACAACCACAAAGCCAGAAACTTAAAATATCCAAAAGATAACTGTAGCACCAAGCCAACACCTTCAAAAATGCAGCACTCTTGAAACAATGGATTGGATCATCTACGAAGAACGTCTCCTTCACAGTAGACTTAAACTGAAAGACAGAGAAATATCATTCATTTATATTACCATATGAACAATTAACAAGCTTATAACTTCCCGTGAATCTAGAGACATGTAAGGCGGGTGAAACCTGCTATATGTGAGCCTTAATCCTTGCAACAAGGCCTCTAGTTCAGTGTTGATATTGCTAGTAATTAACAGTGTTTGAAGGTGTTAAAGTCGTACAACATCAGCTTCTTTAGTTTGACAAAGTCTTGCAGTACCTATTTTGTAGCTGCTAGTTGTTACTTTGTTATATATTTAATCTGTATATTTCCTAAAATGTGCAGAGTTTGTTTCCTAGAGTTTAGGGGAAGTGGTTTAGTTGGAATATGATTCCTATAAACCTTTAAAAGTCTAATTAATGTATTAACAAAGTATCTAACAATTGTCTCTATTTTTTTCTTTCCTGTTATTTGTTCTTCTCCATTACAAGCTTCCTGTGTGTTGAGTTCTACATTTGGTATCTGAGCCAACAAAATGAATGATCTTCAAGTAGTTGATGGAGTCAAAAAGCTGAATAACCAAAATTATAATACATGGGCAACATGTATAATATCTTATTTGCACGGCCAAGACCTCTGGGAAGTTGTCAATGGCAGTGATATTACACAATCAGTGGAAGAGAATGCAAATAGAATGTTGCGGAAGTGGAAGATCAAAGCAGGCAAAGAGCATGTTCATGACACTAAAACGCCCAAAGAAGCATGTGACACACTTGCTGTACTTTTCTCAATGAAAAACGATGCAAGGCTGCAGCTTTTGGGAACGAATTATTATCAATAGAGCAACGTGATATGACAATTTCCCAGTACTTCCATAGACTCAAGAGAATATGTCGTGAAATTTCATATTTGGATTCAACGGCACCAATTAGGGAAACCAGGGTAAAAGGAATTATTTTCCATGGTTTTAGACCTGAATACAGAGGTTTTGTTGCTGCTGTACAGGGATGGCAAATCAGCCATCACTTGTTGAGTTTGAAAATTTGCTTGTTGGCCAAAAAGCCGTGGTGAAGCAAATGGCATGACTCTCGGTGAAGAATGAGGAAGAAGCACTCTACACCAACAAAAGCAAGAACATTAAGCATCAAGCTACTGGTGAGTCTAAGAAGAAAAATTTTCATGGAGATGGAAATTTCGCTCAAGAAGAGTTCCGAAGAATCAGGGGAATGACAAAAATTCGACGGGAAGTGTTACAATGTGGGAAGAAGGGTCATATGAAAAATGACTATTAGCATATGAAAAAGGACTGTTAGTTCAAAAAATAGTCTGTAGAAAGCTGCAACCTCAAATTCAAATGAGAAAATTAAAGATGTTTGGGATGTTGAAGTATTTTTCGCTATAGAAGAGGAGAATTTAGCACTTAAAACGACAATATCTGAATCAGTTGATCATGAGAATGACTGGACCGTTGATTTGGGTTGCGAAAATCATATGACAGGTGATAAAAAAAAGTTGCAGCACCCATCAGTATATAAGGGTAGCTGTGTTATGGTAATAGCCAACAATTTAAGGTTACCAACAGCTCATATTGGTAAGACAACAGTTTCTCTTCAACAAATGACCAATCAAATGTCACTTCAAAATGTATATCATGTTCCAGGTATGAAGAAGAACTTGATTTCAGTATCACAATTAACTGTTAAAAATCATCACTAGCCTATTCGATCACCCAGGAAGGCTCCGGAAGGTTCAGGAAGGCTCCGAAAGTTTCTGGAAGGCCCCGGAAGGTTCCATAAGGTTTCGAAAGGCCCCAGAACACTATAGAAGCATGCAGAAGATTGAAGAAGGGCCTAGTGCAGCCTAAAAACTTCCAGAACCGTGTAGAAGTGTCTTGCACTTGTAAAATATCCTAGATATTTTCTTAGGAAGAGTCTAGAGGATCAATCCTAGCCATAGGATAGAATTGATCCTAGCCGTCCATTGAGGAGGTGTCTTAGTATAAATGCCCCTCCCAAGTTTTCATTTAGAAACCAAGTAAGTCAAGTTGTAAAAAAGTCTTCTATAAGCTTTCTCCTTGAGTGGTCTAATAAAAAGTTTAAGTACTCTTCAGAAAAGAGTCTTGTTCAACAATTTGGTATCAGAGCCCGGGTTGTGAGTTAGTGTGTTTGATGTCTTGCAAGTCTTATAACTGAAAATATGTGCCGGTGCATATTGGGCCAAAGAATCAAATTCTAGGTTGTATTGTCTTGCAAGTCTTAGTATGCTCTGTGGTTGCAGCTGTGACTGATCTTCCACATCAGAAATGATTTCTTGAGATTGTTAGGGAGTGAGTTTCTTTGTGTCGTTAGTAGTCCGTGACTCGGCAAGCTCTGTGTCAAAATTAACTTATTTGGTATTACTGAGATACTGCCAACACGATGTGTGATCTCCATGTCATCGGAGGAATCAAGAAACTCAACAACAACAACTACAACACATGGGCCACAAGGCAACTTGAAGATTGCTCAGTATTTTCACAAAGTCAAGTCGATATGTCGTGAGAATGCTGAATTGGATCCAATGTCTGTCACTGGAGAAGCTCGAATAAAGAGGATTATCATTCACAGGTTGAGACCAGAATATAGAAGTTTTGTTCTCGCTATACAAGGATGACCCACTCAACCATCACTTGTAGAGTTTGAGAACTTGCTAGCTGGACAAGAAGCGATGGCTAGGCAAATGGAAGGCCTCACACTAAAGGGAGAAGAGGAGGCACTCTACACAAGCAAAAGTCAGGGCAACTTTAAGTCATCCACCAAAGGCGGACACAAAAATGCTAACAAAGGAACAAATCAACAAGGAACTACACAACATTGGAAACCTCAGAAGAACTACAATAAGAGTTCTCAAGGGAAAAAGTTCGAGGGCAATTATTATAATTGCAGGAAGAAGGGCCACATGTCCAAAGATTGTTGGTCCAAGAAAAGGTCCATTGAGAGCAATTCAACTACTTCTAAAAAGGAAATGGAGGAAGAATGGAATAATGAAGCACTATGTGCCATAGAAGAAAATGAGCTAGCACTTATGGCGATGACAAGAGAGCAAATCGATTATGAAGAAGACTGGATCATTGATTCAGGATGCTCAAACTACATGACTGGCGATAAGAAGAAACTGTAAGACAAGAAGGAATACAAAGAGAGTCGCGTGGTAGTTATAGCCAACAACTCGCAATTGCCAATTGCTCAAATTGGAAACACAACCATCCTTTCTGGTAATAAATCTGAGACACTGTCACTACACAATGTCTTTTATATACCAGGCATGATGAACTTATTGTCGGTGTCATAACTAACAAGATCCGGTAATTACATTCTGTTCAGGCCACAAGATGTGAAAGTATATCGAGATGTTAAAATCTTGGGAAAGCCAACGATGGAAGGAAGAAGAGTGGAGTCTGTCTATGTGTTATTGGTAGAGTCTGCCTATGTAGATAAGACTCATAAAAATGAGATAGCATATTTATGGCACGCAAGGCTGGGACACGTTGGCTATCACAAGTTAAAGGTCATAATGGAGAAATCCATGCTTGAAGGCCTACCTCAACTTGAAGTCAAAACAGATGTTGTTTGCATTGGATGCTAGTATGGTAAAGCTCATCAATTACTATATAAGGAGTCAAAGTTTAGAGCAAAGAAACCATTAGAGTTGATACACTCTGATGTATTCGGTCCAGTCAAGCAAGCATCAATTAGCGGGATGCAGTACATGGTAACGTTCATCGATGACTACTCGAGATATGTGTGGATTTTATTCATGAAAGAGAAATCTGACTCATTCTTAAAATTTTTAGAATTCAAGACAACAGTCGAAGGAGAAATGAAAATGAAGATTAGTTGTCTACGTACAGATAATGGAGGAGAATACACCTCAAAAGAATTCAATCGGTATCTACAAGAATACGGGATATGTCGCCAGTTTACATATGCCAATACTCCACAACAAAATGGTGTCGCAGAGAGAAAGAACCGACATCTTGTAGAAATTTGTCGAAGCATGCTACATGCGAAGAATGTCCCAGGAAGATTTTGGGCTGAAGCCATGAGAAATGCTGCTCATGTGATCAACAAACTTCCCCAACCAAGGTTAGGTTTCATCTCACCTTTTGAAACACTATGGGATATGAAACCTATAAAACTTCCCCAAACAAGGTTAGGTTTCATCTCACCTTTTGAAATACTATGGGATGAGTCACCTACAGTTAGTTACTTCCGAGTATTTGGCTGCATTTGCTACGTATTTGTGCCTAGTCATCTACATAGCAAGTTCGATAAGAAAGCAGTCACATGCAACTTTGTTAGATATGACAATCAAAGGAAAGGGTGGAGATATTATGATCCAACAACTGGAAGATGTTATAAGTCACGAGATGTAGTGTTTGATAAAGCATCTTCGTGGTGGTCTCTAGAGAAGAAAGCCTTACCAGACTCGAACCTTATTAAAGAAATTTTACAACAGAATATAGGGGAGCAAACTACATAAATTTGGTCAAATGTTAACCCGCCTGAAGATCCAAGCTATGTTGATATTGGAGAGCAAGATGCGACTCAACCAAGCGAAACTGGTGAAAGCGAAACACCACCTCTACAACCTAGACAGTTAGAAAGAATTCCGAAGCCAAATCCTAAGTATGCCAATGCATTCACTGTAGAAGACAATATTAAAGAGCCAGAGACATATGAAGAAGCATCATATGACTCAGCTTGGTAAAAGGCAATGAAAGAAGAAATTACAGCCCTGGAGCAAAATCAAACTTGGGAGCTAGTGCCAAGACCAAGAGATATAAGACCCATTTCCTGTAAGTGGGTTTACAAAATAAAATATTGCCCAGATGGATTAATCGAGAGATACAAGGCGTGCTTAGTAGCTCGAGGGTTCTCTCAACAATATGGACTGGACTACAATGAAACATTTAGTCCAGTGGCAAAGATCACAACTGTACGAGTCCTACTAGCACTTACGGCAAGTAAAGACTGGAGGCTTTGTCAGATGGACATGAAGAATGCTTTCTTGTATGGAGAGTTGGATAAAGAGATCTACATGGATCAACTAAAAGAATTCGAAGACGCAGTTAATCCTAATCATGTGTGCAAACTGAGAAGAGCTCTTTATGGGCTAAAACAAGCACCGAGTGCTTGGTATAGTAAGATAGCTGAATTTCTTACTCAAAGTGGTT
>DF366810.1:3711-21584 GCA_000787875.1 Solanum virginianum
GAGAGTAAACACCAAGAAAAGAAGCACGAACCATCGAATCATTTACTGGACTATAAATAACCAGTATAAAATATAACCTTGTTACCATACATACCGGCACAACAACTAAAGAGCCCAAATCAAGAGGAAGAAGAGTGAACAGTAACATAAAAGACAGAACACCAGGCATATTCATGAATTGCAGTAGAATAACACATCCAAGCTTAGAATTTATATCTTACAAAACTTATAACATTAGCTAAGTTTACCTAAATCATGCCATAGAATAAAGTACATTACATACCTCTCTTTCATCGTCAAACTAACCCCTCGTCATGTCAACCCGACTTACTTCTCCAGACGAGCAATATCTACAATACTCACAATAGCGCTTGCGATTATATCAACCCTTTATGACCTTAAATTCTAAGTTAATTCCAAAATTCTATAAAAATTTTGCCAGCACCTCCCCTAAAACTAGACCACCCCGAGACCCCATCTCGGCCTCAATTCATCAACAACACAACCCTTTCAAGTGACATTATACCAACCAATACATTAAATGTCCTCATTTTACTTAAAAATATGTGTCAAGGCTACAAGTTCATTGAAGAAAGAGTTATTCTTTTCCAGTTAATAGAGTCAAAAATCTGGAAGTTGAGGCTTATATTTTGGGTGGAGAATTAGGAACTCTAATAGGATATATCTGAAATAGTCTTTAAGAGTAACCAAGAAAGTTTTAAAATTCTGGCATGAGGCCTTAGAAGAGATGTGAAGACAGGTTGGCTTGGTCAAAAATCAGTGCTTCTCTTTAGGGTTAGATTTGTGTTAATAACACTGTCCTGGATCCATTCCCTACATATGTGATGTCTTTATTTTCTCTATTTAGTTAATTAAAGTGGAGAAAATGTTAGATAAATAAAGGAGGGATTTTTCAATTGAAGGAAATTAGAGATGAAGACATTACCATAAACAAAATTTGCAGATTAAGACATTCCACTTGGTTAAGTGATGCACACAATCATCTCGCAAAAAGGGGAGGGGTCTAGGTGTTACAAACTGGAGGCAACACAAATAATGTGGTTTAATACTGAAATAGCCATGAAGGTTCTCTTCAGAAGGACCTGCATTATGGAAAGAAATTATCAGCAGAAGGATAAATCAAGGAGGGAATTTTTAATTGAAGGAAATTAGAGATGAAGACATTGCCATAAACAAAATTTACAGATGAAGACATTCCACTTGGTTAAGTGATGCACACAATCATCTTGCAAAAAGGGGAGGGGTCTAGGTGTTACAAACTGGAGGCAACACAAATAATGTGGTTTAATATTGAAATAGCCATGAAGGTTCTCTTCAGAAGGACCTGCATTATGGAAAGAAATTATTAGCAGAAGGCATTGGTTGAAGGTTTTAATCTAGAATCATGAACAACAAGAGCACTATCACACTAAGACGGTCACATAAAGATCTCGGTAAATCGAAGACATGATCAAAAATTAAAGAACAAACGATTATATACTACAAGTACCCGTGACAAGAAAAGCTAGTGAGTTAGTATGAGCTGGCCGGGCTGCATAAACTCGCACTGTAGGGCGCTCAAGGATCAATCCTGGAAAATCAGGTTCTATATCTGCTCTAGCGCCTCAGAAAGACAAAGCTCATGTTTGGAGCGCTCAAGCATCAATCCTAGAAAATCAGGTTCTATATCTGCTCTACCACCTCGAAAAAACAAAGCTCATGTTTGGAGTTGTACAAGAACTATTTCAGCAAACAAAAATTATAGCTCGTAGAAGGTCCAGCAACCAAATCCACTGAAGAGCTTGAACTAAGCAAACTGTCATAAATGAAGATTCCTAGATCAATTCACAAGAAGAAACAAAGTTTGGGTTAAGGGCAAGAAATGCAGAGAGAGAGAGAGAGAATGTCTTCATTTTTTTTTTGTAAGAAGAGTAAAGTTATGTACAGTACCCATCACATATACTTGTCCACCCCTCCACACTTGTACCAATTGAATTTTTCCACAACTAAGTGGGGCATCACCTATTGCTTCTTTAAGACTCAACTTATGAAAAATTCCGCTTGCATCATCAAACTTTTCAAAAATACACTTAAGTCCCGAATTTTCCAAAAAAAATGCAACAGTGGTCCCAAATTCCGTAATGATTCCAATACCCCACAATACGGGTTCTAACACTGATAGCCCACTGATAATATTCTTTATTATCTTCCGCATATGAATTGATTGAACGAATGTGATGAGGCTAGGTGGTTTGCTTGGGGATAGCAATAGTCTCCGAGTGGCAGTTACACTTAGGGTACCCTCCCGGGGCATGACATTATTATGATAGAGTTATGGGGTGTCACAAAAAGTTATGACACCTTCATGAAAATTGAATAACCACTTAAAAAAACACTTAAGTTTCGAAGGTTTTATATATTATGGAGGTCGATTCAATCCCCATTAATTGCATCAAATTACAGAGGTTTCACTAACCGCCATAATTTTGGTACAATTAGCAGAGTTTGTCAACCCTGCAATTCTAAGAAAAAATTTATAGTATCACAGAGCTATTTTTATGTCAATGTTACTGCTTGTTTTTTTCCCTTTATAAAGGAAGTTTGATTCTATTTGAAGGGGTTCAAATTGCCGCAAAATAACCCCCGCCTCTTGTTACAATGGTTAGTGAAAAACCTCCACATTTAATTGTGGCATATATAACAACAGGATTTTCTGAAACCTCCGTAAGAGCAAGGTTCAGGAATCCTCTTAGTATATTTAAAATAAACCAATGTTATATAGGTGGGTGAACTCTATTAATTTATATCCATTTAATTCATTATTTCCATGAAAATTTCATCAAAATATAGATTTTTAAAGTCTCAACTTAAAGCATTCAACTCACATTTTGCACAAAAATTACCTCAAGACATGTGTTTGTCAAATGCTTTCCCTAAAGCCTCTGCTCAATGTCTTTTGATTTATAACTCTCTCTAGCATTTGTGGAACATCATTTATGCACCCAGGAACAATGAGATGCATGTCTTCAACAGCATTTCTTTCACAGTCAGACGAAGATGAAGTCCAATAGAGAAGTCCCAAAACCAAACCTATAGTTGTTGTTGAAGCATTGAAAACACAGATCATAATGTTTTTGGTTTCACAAGTTTTAGTTTAAAAAAGAGCACAATCAATACAACTTCTTCAGAAGAGTATGTCCATTTGTATCCAAGCAGTATGGAAGATTCTTTTTAGGCGCTGTAAGCATTAAGTGTGATATTTATTTTACTCCATATAAGATTAGTAAAGTAATATTTTTTTGTCAAAATAAACATAACTGGCAAATTCAGGAGGAATTTTATGTATTTTGTCCATATATAACATTATTATTTTAATTTCATGATTACATATTTTTCTTGTAATAACTAATTTTTTCATTCACATTTAAATTATATTAGTGGAGAAATATAGAGAAAGAAAGAAGGACCTTCATATGGTGTTCATTGTTTTCGAGAAGGCCTATGACAAGGTTCCAAGGGATGTCCTATGGAGGTGTCTAGAGGTTAAAGGTATCCCAATAGCACATATTAGGGCAATTAAAGATATGTATGATAGAGCCAAAACTCGGGTAAGAACGGTGAGAGGAGACTCAGAGTATTTTTCTATTGAGATGGAACTCTATCAAGGATCTGTGTTGAGCCCTTTCCTGTTTACCTTGGTGATGGATGAGCTGACGCGATCTATACAAGAAGAGGTTCCATGGTATATGCTATTTGCAGATGACATAGTTCTGATTGATGAGACTCGGACTAAAATTAATGATAGGTTGAAGGCTTGGAGATACGCCTTGGAGTTTAAAGGATTCAAATTGAGCAGGACCAAAACAGAATATTTGGAGTGCAAATTCAATGTTGCGAGGGATGAAGTAGACAGTGATGTGAGGCTTGCCACTCAACCTATCCCCAAGAGGGAAAACTTTAAGTATCTGGGGTCCATCATCCAAATTAGTGGCAATATCGACAATGATGTCACACATCGTACTGGGGCAGCATGGACTAAACGGAGACTTGTCTCGGGAGTATTGTGTGACAAGAAGATACCATCTAAACTCAAAGGTAAGTTTTACAGAGTGGTGGTTAGACCATCTTTGTTGTATGGGGTAGAGTATTGGCCAATAAAAAATGCATATATTCAGAAAATGCACGTCGCAGAGATGAGGATGTTGAGATGGATGTGTGGCCACACCAGAAGTGATAAGATTAGGAATGATACCATTGGGGAGAAGTTAGTGGTGGCCCCTATGGCTGATAAGATGAGGGAAGTGAGACTGCGATGGTTTGGACATCTGTAGAGAAGGATTACCGATGCTCCTGTTAGGAGGTGCGAGAGATTGGTTTTGGGAGACATACGGAGGGGTAGAGGTAGACCGAAGAAGTATTGGGGGTGGGTGATCAGACAAGATTTGATGAAACTTGATCTCACTGAAGAGATGACCTTAGATACAAAGGAGTGGAGGTCGCGAATTAGAGTAGTAGGCTAATTAGTTGGTAGGGTTAGGTGGATATCTGGCCTTGGGGTATGATAGGGTAGAAGGAGTACTCGTGTTTATATCATGTGTTATCATTATCAGTTGTATGAGTGTTAAATTTATCGTATCTACATATTGTTATGTGCTTTCCGTTATTAGTCGCCCTTTCTATTCCCTTTCATTTCTTTTTTGTCATATCTAGGAATGTGATGAGGCTAGCGTATCTACATATTGTTATGTGCTTTCCGTTATTAGTCGCCCTTTCTATTCCCTTTCATTTCTTTTTTGTCATATCTAGTTTATTCTTCTTATGGGTTTTTGAGACGAGAATTTCCAGGAAACACTAGGAGGTAGTGGTAAGATTTGTGTACATTCTATCCTCCCTAACCCCATTTGTGGAATTCCACTGGATATGTTGTTGTTGTTGTATAATTTTATCTATTATGAAGAATTTTAACATCAAGTAAAGTTGTAAAAAATGGGTTTATATGTAGAAGAATTTCTTGGATTAAAAATTGGAGTTTTTTCTGTCACGTGGTTCTGTGCCAATATGATTTATGAACAAATTTTAATGTTTCGAAGATTTACATACAATGTAGCATAAAAGATTACGTTACGTACTTACAATTGATACTCTACCATACTTGGAAAAACTAACACACCCTTAATGTATGTTATGTATATAGCCATATACATGGCAAGTGTATAATTTCTATATACCTATTGACATTTAATTTTTACCCTCCACAGTATAAATTAATCATTGAGTTTTTAATTTTAACAATTTGAAATAATTAGCTTTCAAAAAAAAATATTTTTCTCAAATAAATTTTATTGTTTATTTTAGGAATTATTAATTTAATTATTTCAGGTTGTTAATATTAAAAAAAATCAATTAATTCATCTTGTAATCAAATTAGTTAACTGAATTTGATTTGATTATGTTTAATTAGTCATAATTGCCGTTGATGTGGTTAATTTATTAAATTTAAGTCTCCCTCCTTGAACCCATTTTTAGCTTCCATTTTAGACCAATTTTGGTCCATTTGGGACCAATTTCTTGGCCCAAATACCCCTAACCCGGCCCAATTCTCCTTTTCAACACAACAATTATATTTACACATCTATATATTTGTATCTATATCTATACTATATTAAAAGTGTGAACGTCCTTAATAATATTATTTGAATTTTTTATCCTTCACTAAAAGACTCATATGTAGAAAAAATTATCTTTTCACTATTTTTTTCTAATTACTGTATTATTATTTTAATAATATTAAATATAATAAAATAAAAAAATGAAGAAGATTTTCTTATTATAGTTAAATTCCTATACAAAGAATCTTTTTCCAACTAAAATAGATTTGATCCAGAAAAAAAAATTCCAAAATAATAATAATTAAAAGAATTTTAAAAAGAAAACAAAAGGTCCAAATAAAACCGTCCAAAACGGACGTCCAAAAACAAATAAAAAATTTTTTTTAAAAAAAAAAGTCTTTTTGCCAAAAAAAATCCAAATAATAATAATTAAAAGAATTTTAAAAAGAAAACAAAAGGTCCAAAAAGGACGTCCCAAAACAAATAAAAAAATTTTTAAAAACATGTGTAACTGCCCCAAAAAAGAATTTTTCTTATTTTGTAACTAACATCTCAGTCTATTCACAAGTTTCATCTATTTAGGCAAAGTAATATCTCAATTAAGGTAATATTTCTCCACCTACTATTTTTTAAATATAAATTTATATGCTATTATTATTATTATTATTATTATTATTATTATTATTATTATTATTATTATTGTTATTGATATTGTTATTGTTATTGTTGTTATTGTTATTATTTTATTATTGTTATTGTTAACAATTTATTTTAAACAATCTTGCGATGGCTTTCAAGAAAGACTTCATCAATGAAGTTGTGTCAATTAATACTTTAAAAAGATACGATTCCTACTGGATTATAACATTTTTACTTATTTGCAATAGAACAATAAAATAATATAAAAGGAGCACCAATGAAGGCACTCGAAAGACTTTAACATTTGTTGGCTAAGAGGTAATATTTTTTATTTATTGTTTATATCTTAACATTACATATATATTTTAGTTGTTAACGATTAATTTTTTTAACAGGGGGACAACAGTTAATGCTCCACTTTTTAACGATCATGTTATAGTGAGATGAAAAATTACAATAAGACAGTTTATTATATCATAAATGGATGTATTAATAATGCTAATCCAAATTTTCTATCGATAAACAAAGACAAACAAAATCATCTTTTCATTATTTTTTCTAATTATTATACTATTATTTTAATTATATCAAATATTGACTATAATAAACATAAGATAATTAAATGGAGAAGATATTTTATGTATATAAATGTCACGATCCAAAAATTTGGCGTGACGGCACTTGCTCAATCTCACCGGAACAAATCAGCCTTTACTCAAAGGGTAATAAAACATATTGCGCGAAAGTAATTAACTAGAGTAGATAACTTAAGCTGAGAATTTCCATAAACTTAAATACTACCCAAGGATTGATTGTCATGCGCACAAGCCACTATTAATACATAAAATCAAGGAAATACAAATCCAAATTGTCCTTCTTCTCGAATTGAACAAGTACAAAAGAAATAGGAACAAGAGAGTCAGCCTGATGACAACAGCTACCTCTTTACGTCTCTTGGGAAGCCTCGGAAGATCAAGGAAAATACTATTCATGGTTCGGGCTCACAACCTATACAAGTGTAGAAGCAAGGGGTGAGTACCAAATACCACGCGGTACCCAGCAAGTAAACGAACTAAACAAAGTAAGTCCACTATAATACACAAACTCCTTTCATTTCATCCTACCTCCGCAACTACAACCTGCATAGAAAGTCAGCCAGCCTAGCAAGATACAATACACAGTAGATCATTATCCCACTTTCAAGTCATAGGAAAAATTCTACAATTTATCAAGTTCTCGCTAATTCATCAAGTGTTCATTAATCAATATCAAAACTAATCATCTAAAGACATAAACAAGTCAAATGATATAACGAATATCCAATCTCAGTAGCACTCCATATAGTCACGTATTCATTAAATCAATATCAAAACTAATCATGTAAGGACATAAACAAGTCAAATGATATAACGAATATCCAATCTCAATAGCACTTCATATAATCATAACAAACCAGAGCATTATGGGATGAAATGAATGTCGTGAGATATAAATAATACTATGCAATGTCAAATAATAGAGATGCATGTCTGTCCTAGTGATACACATCCACTGATCATAAACATGCCTCAGTCAGAATCCATGGGGGCCACACATGGACCATGTATCCATCGTGGCATGTGACATGACCCTCGAAATAGTATCCATCGCGACATGCGACACGACCCTTGAAATAATATCCGTCACGGCGTCCAACACGACCTTCGAAACAGTACATCTTTTTTTTTATTTCTTTTCTTTTTCACTAGCTGGAACTATTTCCCTTCGACTTTTTCATTTCTTTTCTTGGATCATCCAAAAAACACATAATAAATGCACAATAATCATGTTTATGGAAATGAAATGTGCAAGATGTTCATACGAATCATACATCTTAAATCAATAATGGGTAGCTTAATACCATAAATAATGCAATAGCCTCAATCTTCATATCATCACAACCTCAACAACATTCACATCTAAAAATAAGTATCACTTTGATAACAATAATAAATAATCACTATTCACATAGAAGAAAGGAAAATTTGGGAATTCTACGAGAATTACAAAGTTTATATAATGTTGCAAAACTCGCAATATCCATATTACTATATGTCTAGCCTAGACCCAAAGACCAACCAATTTGTTATTTAATTTCCAAAATTTCAAGTTTAGGATTAAATCTTAAATTCTTCAATATAATTTCAATTAGTAAAATCCTCATCAACAACTTCTTTAAATTGCTAACTCAAGTAAATAAAGTGACATGTAGGGTCTTTCGATTTAACTTTCATGCATCAAGATAAATTCATCACTCATCATAAATAATATTCTCATAATAAATTACTTAAAAGTACACGAAAATAAACTCATTTTATATAAAATATCTTATTACAAAAAATTTAGAAAATAGGAGCAACTTCATATATATATATATACATATACATACATATATATATATATATGCTCTCGTATGTTTTCTCTTTCTCTGTTGCCTATAAATGAGCAAGATGTTCCTCCTTATATAGAAGGAATAAACAGCTCCTCAAAGAGCCAAAAGATAAAAACAATTCAGTGGAATAACAATTGGGTGGAAGAACAATAATACTCCACAATGAGTATTAAAATATAGTAGTGGAAGAAGCAATGATAATGGACAAAATGGAGCAATAACAATATTTTATCATAAAAAAGCAATAATAGAATAGGTTATTACAAAAAATAAACTTCCAAATAGTAGGTAAAAATTTTGTTAAAAGTACGTCCAAAAATAAAAGGCCAAAAAACAGGCAAAAAAAAGTAGAAAAATATATAGGAAAAAGTTTTCTGGTAATAAATAGACCAAAAAATGTCCAAAAAAATCCCCAACATGGAAAACAAAATTCTATTACGACCAGCGTGGTTGTTCCTATTTCATTTTCTTTTTTCAAGCCCTTGCTGATGGCTCTACTACTCCCATTGTTGGGATTGAATACCCCTATGCATTCCTAATTTTTATGGGACACTTCTAAATAACTTAATTATATATTTTATTAAAAAAAGATCTATAGTTCTATTTAAAAAAAGTCTTAATATTTCACATTTTTCTAAGGGTGTTAAAAAAATGAAAAAGTTATCTACTAGCACTTGAGTTTCTTTGGGATACATCTAAATTAATTAATTTTATCTTTTATTAAAAAAAATTAGTAATTCTATTTAAAAGAAGTCCTAATATATTACACACTTAAATTAATATAAATATTACCTTATATAATTATTTATTTCAAGGATTAAATTCCTACAATTTTATTTAACTATAATTTGCATACAATTTATTAATATTTGACGTTTCTAAATCAATTAGAATTTTACATTATATAGAAAAAGAATTTTCACAATTTTATTTATGTAGTATTTTGATCAAAACTTAACGACAACATACGGCTGCTGCTACTTCTTTTTTGTTTTGATTTAATATTTTGGTTGATTTTAGTTTTTACTTAGGTCGCATTATATTATTTATTATCATCATCTTTCCTCCTTTTTTTTCTTTTTAATTTATAAATTCAAATATTATATATAATTAATTTACTTAATTTTATTTATATGAATACTGTATTTATTTAATGATAGGTACAATCTATATAAAATATTTAAATTGATGTGACACATATATGCAAAGCACAAACGTTGTTTGAAATTTTTCCCTTCCTTAAAACGTTTCTCTTCAGATAAAATCATTTTTTCACTATTTTTTCAATTATTATATTATTATTCTAATAGTATTAAATATTAAATATAACAAACATAATAGAAATTAAATGGAGAAGATTTTATAATTCTAGTTAAATTTTAAGATTTTATAATTCTGGTTAAATTTTTACACTAAGAATTCTTTCTAAACTAAAATAAATTTGATCCAGAAAAAAATAGTAAAAAAAAAACTTTCAAATAATAATTAAAATAAGTTTTTTTAAAAAAAGAAACATAAAAAAACTTTTAAAAAAAGTTTAAAACCCATTAAGAAAAGGCAAAAAATTTCAAAACAATAATCAGTTTTTTAAAAAGAAAAAAATTGAAACATCCCAAAATTAAAAAAAAAAAATTATCAAACAAAGAAGGTCTAACTGTTAAAAAAACAAAAACTCCAAAAACAATATGAAAAAAGATTTGAAATTTTCTACTAGCAATGTACCTAATATTTTAGGATTGAAAATATAAAGTTCTACAATCCAATACAAATTTCAATTAGACAATAATACTAAAACACATATTATCTATATAAGGAGCAAATAATATTTTTTATATAGAAAGAGAAAAATATATTTTATGTTTTAATAATGCGATTTTAGTTTATTTTGCAGCATTCATGACGTAACTCATGAACTCTTCTATTTTAAAAAAAAAATAGAAAAAGAGTTGACAGTGACAATTGATGATTTGTCTTGAATTTTCTCTTGATAAATTAATTTCATGTTTCTAATTCAAAGGTTAACACTCATGCTTGGAGAGAGTAAGCGACATCCAATATCAATTTACTATTTTTAGTTAGAATAAACCTACAAACAGAAGCTAAACCCGACAATTCTTTGAAAAAAAATTTATTCCTAATATTAGACTTTAGAAATAATAATACTTAAATATATTTAAGTGTATCAATTTTTTTAGGTTTCCACAATTCATTACAATTTTGTATTGTTAGAATAGAAATATACTAAGAATACATTATAATAGTCTATAATTTGTCTATATTAAGAAAAAGGTATAGATAAATAATAAATTAACATTTTAAAATTTGTGTTATGTTTGTCAATAAGAAATTGTCATCTAAAGAGTTAAATTATTTTTATGCTATGTAGAAAATATGTTAATAATAAAAAAAAGGTTACTACACGAAAATTAAAGTCAACTTTATCGCATGAGTATACGCCAATAAAAAGAAAAGATTTGAAAATATTTTTATACAGTTAATTTTTTGAGCCTTATTAATGACAAAAGTATCTTTAATAATTTATCCTTTAGGAAAATGTTAAAGTAGATGTAGTATATTTTTTAAAAAAAATGATTTTATTAATAGACGCATGATACATATGCAATACACACATGTTAAATTAATATTGATTGAATTTTTTACTCTTCATTAAAGACTTTATAATAAAAAAATTATCATTTACTATTTTTCTCAATTGTTATTTGATTATATTTAAAATTAAGTAGTCCCAAAATATATGATAAAAGAAAATATATTTTTAAAAATTAAGAAGTCTCAATTATATGAGAAGAGAAAAATATAAGGTAAGAGATATTACGAAAATTAATAATTAAATAATTTTAAAATATATAGCAAGAAAAAAATATATATTTTAAAAATTAAGGAGTCATAAATATATGGTAAGAGAAAGTTATTTATGGTAAAAGGTACTAGAAATATTAATAATTAAGAAATCCTAAAATATATTGTCACACCCCACAAATTGGCATGATGGCACTTGTTCAATCGCACCAGAACAAGTCAGCCTTAACTCAAAGGGGTAATAAACATATCGCGCAGAAGTAATTAACTAGAGTAGATAACTAAAACTGAGAATTTCCATAAACTTAAATATCACCCAAGGATTGGTTGTCACGCGTACAAGCCACTAACAATATAGAAAATCAAAGAAATACAAGTCCAATTTGTCCTTCTTCTTGAATAGAACAAGTACAAAGGAAATAGGAACAAGAGAGTCAGTCAAATGACAACAGCTACCTCTCTACTTCTCTTGGGAAGCCTCGGAGGATCAAGGAAAATACTATTCACTATCCGGGTTCACAACCTACACAAGTGTAGAAGCAAGGGGTGAGTACCAAATACCACGCAGTACCCAACAAGTCAACTAACAAAACAAAGTAAGTCTAATAGAATACACAAACTCCTTTCGTCCCAATCGATCTCCACGACTACAACCTGCACAGAAAGTTAGTCCAACCCAGCAATACATAATACATAATAAAGATGGTATTTCACCAATAATACATAATACATAATAAAGATGGTATTTTACCATATCACAATTTCACATCACAAGTCACAACTTACAACTCACAAGTGACAAAGTAACCAATCAACGAAAGAACATCATGCTACACAAGAATATGCAAGGACGAGATGCAATGCTTATATAATGATGTTAGGCATAATGATATTGTCTGTCCTAGTGATACACATCCGCTATCCCTCAGTTCGGGACCCATGGGGGACTCTTAGTCCATGCATCTGTCGCGGCGTGCGACATGGTTAGGCATAATGATGCATGTCTGTCCTAGTGATACACACCCGCTGTCTCTCAGTTACAAAGTTAATGCAAATGGGCACGTTCACACAATAATGAGGAGATGACAAATTTCAATACAACTCATAACGTCATAGTCTTGATACAAACTCAATAATATATCTCAAAACAGAATTTTCATCACTTAGTCACATTTTTCAATTCAAGTGTTACAACACCCCACCAACTCACATTTACACTTAATCACCCCATTTTCATGATATTACAAATATTTCATGCATCACACATATTCAAGTGTTACAACACCCCACCAACTCACATTTACACTTAATCACCCCATTTTAATGATATTACAAATATTTTATGCATCATACATAGAAGAAAGGAAGATTTGAGAATTCTATGAGAATTACAAAGTTTTGAAAGTCCACTTGCCTTAGACAAATCACGGTCAATCTAACACTTTGGCCTTTCCTTTTTGAATAGAATTCGTAGCACCACGATCTAGTCAAATAAATTATCATCATAACATTTCAAAACTAACAATACCCATATTACTATATGTCTAGCCTAGACCCAAGAATCAACAATTTTGTTGTTAATTTTCAAAATTTCAAGTCTAGAATTTAATCTTAAATCCTTCAAATAATATAATTCTAAGGATATGTATATAATACTTTACACCCAATATGTAATTACCTATACTAGTATATCAAAACTTAAATTATATAATGTAATAATCATAAGCATAAATTAAAAGGAAGTTAACAAAGAGCTAAAACGTTTTAGGTGATAACAAAGTACACCAACCTTATTATTATTAAGGTATCTCCATCCATTCAAACATCCATACATGACTACCTTAAATATATAAAATATTGGAAAAACAAATTAGACAGAATACCTTGCAATCTTTTATTTTCATTATTATCAACAAAGCTTAGGATTAAGTCTTAAAACTTCCAAATAACATAAATTTAAAGGTGTTCATATAACATGATATACATAGTAATTATCTATCTCAATATATCATCATTTAAATTATAATTAAAAAAATCACTGTAACATGTGTACATATGCACTTTGTATAGGAGATTCACAAGTTTAAATCAAGCTACTTAATTGTTTAATTTTCTTATTCTGAGAAAAATATAATATTAATTGTATGAGTGGTTTTATACTACTAAGAAACAATTTGAAAAGATGAAGTCTTACCTAAAGCAGTGATGGCGCTTGTTCTTGTTGAGCAGGTACATCCTTCTTATACTTTTTTTTTCTTTTAGCTTGTTTTCTCTACTTTCTTTTCTAGACATACAAATCAAACTCTCTCTCTTGCTCATTGTTTATAACCATCAAAAGCTAATTGTCATTATTACTTTGTGAATATAGTAATCCCCTAATGGGATTCATTATTACAAGATCATCAGCACCAAAATGTTCCACTAGACCTTGCTCCCTAAATATATGATCTTTCTATTAATATAATAATACTACTAATAATAATAAAGTAAAGAAAGACAAGAACAGTAGTTACGGTGCAGTAAACATTGTCATTTCCTACCCATAAATTATATAGTTTTAGCTATTGGATAGTTCGAAATACCTATTAAAATTATTACGGGAGGGATATTTTAAGAAAATAACAGGACCAATTCTTAAAATATCTAACAGGTCCTTACATTATCCACCACTAAAAATCATGTTCGTCCGCGAACATAAGACAAAAGAAAGGTGCCTTACCAGGTCCTTACATTATCCACCACTAAAAATCATGTTCTTCCTCGAACATAAATTAAAAGAGAGTACCTGAAGTTTTGATAAGGTGAGGGTATTTAGCACACATGTATGATTCTATCTCCCAGGTTGCCTCTCTAACCGGATGGTTCTTCTATTGCACCTTCACGAATGCTATCTCTTTGTTTCTAAGCTTGCGAACCTGTCTATCCAAAATAGCAATAGGGTCCTTCTCAAATGACAATTCTGGATTCAATGCCACTGAATCGAATGAAAGTATATGAGACTCATCAGGCACATACTTCTGGAGCATGGAGACATGGAACACAGGATGTACAGATGATAAGCTAGGTGGCAAGGCTAGTCTACAGGCCACCTCTCCAACTCTCTCCAAAATCTCAAATAGGCCAAAAAATTAAGGGCTAAGCTTTCCCTTCTTCCCAGACCGCATCACACCCTTCATGGGTGATACTCTGAGCCAAATGTGACCGCCCTCCATGAACTCTAATGCTCAGACCCTCCTATCTGCATAACTCTTTTGTTAACTCTGGGCCATGAGCAATCTACCCTGAATCATATGGACCTGCCCTATAGCATCATTCAGAAAGTCTGCATCTAATGAGTCCATCTTAGCAGAATCAAACCAACCAATCAGAGATCTACACCGTCTATCATACAAAGCCTTGAATGGAGCTATCTGAATACTGGAGTGATAACTATTATTGTAGGCGAACTCTACTAAGGGCAAATGTTGGTCCCAACAGGTACCAAAATTAATCACACACGCTCGCAGCATGTTCTCCAACACCTGAATAGTTCGCTCAGACTGTCCATCTGTCTGAGGGTGAAAGGCTGAGCTCATATCCAACTGATTAACTAGGCCATGCTGCAAGACCCTCCAAAAATGTGAATTGAAAAGTGCACCCAATCAGAAATGATAGAAATGGGCACACCATGCAATCCAACTATCTAACTGATGTAAAGCTTAGCTAACTTCTCTGCTATATACTTGATCTTGACCGAAATGAAATGGGCAGACTTAGTCAATCGATCCACGATTACCTAAATAGAGTCATAACCACCTACAGTAGTGGGTAAACCCACCATAAAATCTATAGTGATTTGTTCCCATTTCCATGTAGGAATGGACATCCTCTGAAACTCACCTCCAGACTGCTGGTGCTCACACTTAACCTGCTGACAGGTCAAACACCTAGCCACAAACTCTAAAATATCCTTCTTCATACCACACCACCAATAGTGCTTACTCAAGTCATGATACATTTTTGCTGTTCCTGGATGAATGGAATAACGAGTATAGTGAGTCACCTCAAGAATCAATCTAATTAAATTACCTACCTTAGGCATATAGACTCGACCTCCAATCCTTAAAACACCATCCGGATCAAGCACTGCTTCCTTAGCCTCTCCTCTGGCCACTTTGTCTCTAATGAGGCATAATTTCTCATCCTCAATCTGACGCTCTCGAATCTGGTCCATCAAGGAAGAATGAGCCTCAAGGAAAGCAAGTATATCACCCTTATCAGAAAGCTGTAACCTGACTAGACCATTAGCTAGATGCTGAACATCCCTAGCCAAAGGTCGCTCCTTCACTCGAATGGTGGCTAGACTCCCCATGCTAGAAGTCTTTCTACTCAAGGCCTCAGCCACAATATTCGCTTTCCCCAGATGATATAGGATGGTTAGATCATAGTCTTTTAGCAACTCTATCCACCTATGCCGCCTCAAGTTTAGATCCCTTTGACTGAATATATATTGAAGCCTTCTATGATCAGTAAAGACCTCACAATGTACACCATATAAATAATGAAGCCACAACTTAAGAACAAAAACCACAACTGCCAGCTCTAAGTCATGGATAGGATAATTCTTCTCATGAACCTTTAATTATCTAGAAGCATAGGCAATCACTTTACCCTTTTGCATCAGTACACCACCTAACCCCACTCCTGACATATCACAATATACTGTAAACTCCACACCTATCTTAGGTAATGTCAAAATGGGAGCCAAAGTCAACAAAGACTTAAGCCTTTGGAAGCTCGCCTCACACTTATCAGACCAATGGAAGGCTACATTCTTCAGAGTCAACCTAGTTAATGGGGCTGCAATAGAAGAAAACCTCTACATAAACCGTCGATAGTACCCAGCTAACCCCATAAAACTGCGAATCTCAGTAGCTAAAGTAGGCCTTGTCCACCCTCTTACTACCTCCACCTTAGCCGGATCCACTTTAATCCCCTCCTTGGACACCACATGCCCTAAGAATACTATCGAATCAACCCAGAACTCACACTTGGAGAATTTCGCATATAACTTTTCCTCTCTCAACCTCTGTAGTACTAGCCTCAAGTGACGAACATGATCAACCTCAGTTTTGGAATATACTAGGATGTCATCAATGATACTATCACAAAAGAATCCAAGTACGGATGAAATACCCAAGTATCCAAGTATGAATGAAACACCCTGTTCATCAGCTCCAAGAATGTTGCAGGGGATTAGTCAAACTAAAAGACATCACCACAAACTCATAGTGGCCATAACAAGTTTGAAAAGCTATTTAGGGATATCTGATGCTCTAATCCTTAGCTGATGATAACCAGACCTCAAGTCAATCTTAGAGAACAAAGTTGCTCCTTAAAGTTGATCAAACAAGTCATCAATACGAGGCAGAGGATATTTATTCATGACAGTCACTTTGTTCACCTGCCTATAATCAATACATATCCTCATGGACCCATCTTTCTTTTTCACAAACAAGATCGGGGCACCCCAAGATGACATGCTAGGATGAATAAACCCTTTGCTCAACAAATCTTGAAGTTGCTCCTTTAATTCTCTTAACTCAGCTAGAGCCATTCAATATGGTAGGATAGAGATGGGCTTTGTGCCCGGCTCTAGATCAATAGGAAAGTCAATATCCCTATCGGGAGGAATACTTGAAAGGTTAGTAGGAAACATATCGACAAACTCTTGAACCACCGGAATAGACTCCATAGAAGGTGGATCAACATTAGTATCCCAAATGAAAGCCAAGTAAGTCAAACACCCCCTTCAATCAATTTCTGAGTAGGGGCATAAGAGATGACTTTGCTTGGATAAGAACCACTATCACCCTTCCACTCAATTTTTGGTACCCCGGGCATGTCTAGGGTCACCAGTTTTGCATAACAATCAATAATAGCATGATATGGGGAAAGCCAACCCATCCCTAAGATAACATCAAAATCTACTATCTCCAGAATAATCATATCTATCCAAGTATCATACCCAGATAAAGAAACAAGACAGGATCGATACACTCGATCTACCATTAAAGGCTCATGTTAGAACCCGCATTTCACGCATTAGAACAATTACAATAATTTGGGGCCAAAGTGACATTATTAGAAAATTTGATACTAAAGTGGCATTATTGGAAAGTTTAGGACCATTATTGGAAAGTTTAGGACCAAAGTGGTACATTTGGAGAGTTTGGGACCAAAGTGTAATTTTTTTAAAGTTAAGGTCTTAAAGAAAGTTAGGGTTGCCCCACTTGATTTATGTTAATTTTTGGTTGGGCCAAGTGGTGTGTAGGACCACACTTGGCATGTCTTGAATTAATTTTATATCTATATCTATATCTATATCTATATAT
>DF366808.1:0-10920 GCA_000787875.1 Solanum virginianum
TTTTTTTTTTTTTTTTTTTTCTCTTTTTGTTAAAAATATATATATATTTTTTAATTTTTATGTTATTATTATGGGCCCAGTGCAACATGTCTCCTTTTGATAAGCTATTATTCCATGTCATTCGTGAGTGTATGACACACTCTTAATTTTAGCTGATTGTTAAAAAATGTTTGATAGGTATATTTTTTAACTACTATAGGTGTCCAATAAGTACAAGTTTGAATTGAGGTGTCCAAGTGAAATATGCAGACAACTTTGAGCGATTGTAGATGACTTAAGCCTTAAAAGTTTGTAATAATATGTAATAACAATATTTATTTATACAAGAAACATGAAGATATGTGATTTATAAATACGACACTTTAGGATATTTTAATACCTGATTTATTAAATATGATTTATTCATTTGTTAAGATTGTATAAGAGTTGGGGAATTTTTGATAGTTTTCACAAATTGTGGTGCTTATACGTTTATAAAAAAAATACAACTTAAGAAATTCAAATATCATGTCCAAATAAAATTTCAAGTTCAAATCAACATGATTACGATCACTAATTTGAATCATGTCCAGATGACCCCTAAGAAGAAAGGGAAAGAAAAGGTTTACTCATTTTTGGCTGTCCCCTTGAGCTTTTATGCTTATTTAAGTAGTTGGGGATCAAGATCTTTTGCTCTCAGAGAGTGCATTGGTAAAAACAATGGCTTCTAAAGTTCTCGCTGTTATTTTCACCTCTCTCTGCATTAACAGTGGAGGATAATAATCCTGGGCTTGTTATGGACTATTACAGAGACACATGCTCACAAGCCGAAGATATTATCAAAGAGCAAGTCAAGCTTCTCCACCAAGACACAAGAAGAGCCATTTATCTTCCATGACTGCTTTGTTGAGGTACAAACAATCTATCTTTTCTCCATGTTGATGAACATTTAAGAGTTTAAGAAGTTGACATTTTTAATTGTTTTGTGGGTGCAGTCATATGATGCTTCATTGCTGCTGGACTGTGAAGGAGACAGACAGGAGCTTTGGCATGAGAAACTTCAGATACATCGAAACAGTTAAGGAAGCTGTAGAAAGTGAATGCCCTGATGTTGTTTCCTGTGCTGATATTCTTGTCTTGTCTGGTTCAGATGTCATTGTTGCTGTAGGTTAATCTTGTTATTTTTTAGCATAGTGTTACCTACTGTAAATTTTGCTTATGGGGCTTGATTTTTAAGACGAGGATTTTCCGAAACCAGCCTCTCTATCTCTAGGAGGTAGTGGTAAGGTCTACGTAAGTTTTTACCCTCCCCAGACCCTACTTGTGAGACTCTACTGGGTATGTTTTTGTTGTTGCTGTTGTTACCTACTGTAAGTATCAGAGGTGAATTTAAGATCTTGAGTCAGTAGGTTCACTAAGAGTACGATCTTATGATATGTACACTTATTTTAAGTTTTTTTCTTCTTTTTTGGGGTGTACATAGTTCAAATTGAGATCAAGGTTTCAATTGAATGGACAAAACCTATCCTGAATTTGCCCAACTGGTATGTAACAGTCCTGTGCACAGCTAATTGGGCCTTACATCCCACTCAAAACTGGAAGGAGGGATGGCAGGAGGAGCAGAGCAAATATTCTTGAGCAACACCTTCCAAACCACAATGAAAGCATTAGTATTGTGCTTGAGGGATTCGCAAAAATTGGAATTAACACTCCAGGAGTTGTTGCCGTGCTGGATACACTATACACATCCCATGATACCTTGAATTTCTTGGATCAACCATTAGCAAAAAAGGAAAAGGACAGTTTGGCACTAACTCTATGCATGAGGTCACAAGAAGAGCCAAACTGCACAACCATAATGTGTAATCTTATCTTGCATTTCTAATAGATGGTTTTTCTTCACAGCTTGAACACGCAAAACCCTAATTCTCTGGTCAATGATTCAGAGATGGAGAGAAAACAAGCTAAGCTGATTATCTCTCATTTCTCTAGCAGGTGCTCACAGTCTGTTCTTCCCATAGTGTATTAAGTTGATTCAGCGTTTATATCACAAAGTGGACCCTCAGCTCAGCCCTGAACACATACCCCACATTCTAAAGAAATGCTGAAGTTCAATCCCTGATTCAAAGGCCGTGCAGTATGTTAGAAATGACAAGAGGCACTTCCATGAAGCTAGACAACAGCTACTACACGAACATATTGGACAAGGGATTGCTGTTGGTCGACCCAACTAGCTGTAGATAAAAGGACCAGACTCTGTGTAAAGAAAATGGCAAAGAGCCAAGATTACTTCTTCAAGGAATTTGCAAGAGCCATCACTGTGCTCTCTGAGAACAACCCTCTCACTGGCACAAAGGGTGAGAACAGAAAGCAGTGCAATCTTGACAACAAGCACCACCAAGGAACTTGCGTTTGCTACTATTTGTACCATACCTTTCCATTTGAGTATGTGAGGAGAGGTCAGAGATAATATAGAAATAAGGTGGTGTTTCCCAGTTGGAGTCTGTTTGTCTGCATGTATGACTAGTTTAAGATAGTTTATGGGAGTAGTAGTGACCATGTTCCTTACATTCCCAGTTGCTTTTGTAAGTTTCTCAACAGCTGCTACTTTTTAGGCTGTAAGCTTTATGCTGGAGATGAACCATGATAGAAAAAGTGTTTGTTATCTCTTTATCATAAAGATACGAAGCAGATTCAATCAAATTTATATTGTATTATGACCATTCCCATTTCCTCAATCGTTATATAATGATCTTGTGTGCTATTACAAGTCAAGAACTCAAATGCAGTAGTGGAGCTAGGCAAGTTGAAATCATCTGACACTATCAATACTTAATGAAGACAATTAACAGGCAAAGACACTATTGGACAGGTGCTAGATAAAAGGACATCTTGTTCAAGAAACGTAATGGAACTTTTGCAGCTGGATTTCCTTCCAAGAATTGAGAAATGACATTGTACGGGCACAACATACATATCTATTGAGCAAGTTCTTAGTTTATGAGAGAAGGCATACCAATATGCACCAACACACTCATAAGCTAGTTATAGGTTGATAATATCGTAAGACCAGCACACCAAATATTCAGGAAGGTCATCAACCCATCTGTCTATATCTTAAGCTGACACAAAAGGCTTCAATCTATCTGGTGGGTTATGTAAGAGAAGCTTAACTTTGAGTTATGATGAATTGTTTACTTTGAAGAACTCGCTTAATGTCGCATTGGCTTTTTAACCCTGCTTTTCAGAGTTATTGGTCTAACTCTTTGATCACCTGAACGTCTCCTTTAATCTTTTGACCATCTTAAAAGTTTTGGTCTTAAAATGGATAATCATTTCCTCAAACAAAAGTCAACAAAGTTTAGAATAAAAATGCATGCTGATATTGTATCTTCTCATTTCAACTTGATGAGGGTTGATGCAATGAAGAAAAGAATTAAGGTAAAGCCAGCACAAGTACTTTTTACTTTCTCCTTTCGGGCGTTCGAGAATTGTTGCTTCTGTGAACATCAGTATCTTTAGGTTCAGTAAAAGGCTTAACAGAAGCAGTTTTACAAAATAACAGGTTAATTGGTATAGTGGCTACGAAAAGAACCCAGTTCCACTGTTGACAATAGAAATAGAAGGCATGCTGAATTCAAATTAGTCAACTATACAGAAGTGGTTTTTTTTTTTTTAAAAAAAAAAAATTAGGGGTAGGGGAAGGGGAAATGGGGAGGGGATTACAACGTGGGGAATCGAACCCTCACCAATAAGGTGGAAGTTCAGATAGCCAACCAACTGAGCTACTAAGATTCCCCACTATACAGAAGTTGAAGAACTTCGCTAATCTACTTACACTAATTAAGTGTGTTGGTCGACATACACTTTTCATCCACTTCACATGTTCATTTTAAATTTCCAGGACCTTGAGCATCTTCAGAAATATAAAAGATGTGGGATTCTTTATTTTATTATATCAAAATAATAAGGTTAAATCTGTTCCTTTGAATATTAAATAAATTAGAATGCACAAATTACAACTGGATCAGTGCATGTCAAAGAAACTAGTTCCTCTGTGACGAAAAAGTGAAAGCACGATATGGTGTTCAAGATCAGCAAATTTAACTCCCCTTGTATATTCAATATTGATTTCTGAGTAATATAAGCCAAAATTTCTTTTTGTTGAAAATATTATAATTATTTTAAAAAACATCATAATCAGAAGTTTGATTTCTCAAAAATATAATACTGCAATTATAAATATAAGAATTTTACTAGCTATTCCGCTTAAATTCAATGTACACCAAAATGCATGGCACTCCAACTGCTTTCCAAAGTAGTCAAAGCAAGTAAAAATAGGTTGGAGATACCAGGTATAACAAGTACATCAAGAATACCTCTCCCGCTTTTTCTGAATCTTTTCTTGCAGCACAGCTCTCTAAATCGTGCTGGCTGCTGAACATCTCTGCTTGCAAGGTTACTGTTTCAAGGAACTAAAAAAGTTTATCTTGGGGTTGTGTTCCGCTCCTCATCATTGCACAGAATTCCTCATAGTTGATCCTACCATCCTGTTTAAGTGAAAGAGTATACATAAAAGCCAGTATCATAATAGAGATACAAATGTTAAACATTGCTTTAGAATGTACTTACATGGTCTGTATCCACCTCTACTATAATTTCCTTGATGGTGGCCTCATCGCCCATACCATACTCCTTCATAGCACTTTCCAGTTCGTCTTTTGTTATGAAGCTGAATCACATAAACAACAACGAAGAGGTGAACTTCTTAAAGGGAGTGAACAGTGAAAACATAATGCCTAAGATAGATCCTACCAAATCCATAGATTAAGGATTTCTTAAGCAGGATTAACTTGTTACATATCATCTAACTTGACCCTATTTAGTACTAGAAAGAGTCATCCTAGCTTAACAAAACTGATGAAATGCTACCTCATGGATCTACGACGGCTGGCACTGCACTTAATATCTCTCTGCGGAACTTGTTCCCTCTGCAACTCAAGGCTCTATACATATGCACTTTACGAAAAAAATTAGCTTAAAGGTCAATCGTTTGGGCCTTATTCATGCTTACAAGTGTAGAAACTACCTGTTACAGGGTCAATTTTTCACAATCAACAATGTATGGCAGACACTCGCACACAACAACCCAGTCATATACTTTTCTCTCTTTCGTTTGGGACTTGGGATTATTTTCAGAACTTGGTAAGCAAAGTGCACACAGAATTACAGGTAAAATCACCCAACCTTTTATTACTGTCTCATAATACGCAATAGATCTCAAATTGGAAGGTTTCCAACATAATTTGCCTTGGTCAACAACAATAATACATAATGGGGGATGCCAGTGGCAGAGCCAGGATTTGAAGACACATCCCATGAACAGATAGCTTTCACCGTATAACACAACTGCTGCATGTGCCTTGCGCACAACACCATTGCTGCAGATGCATTGTGTTAGCCCCTAAAGATGGAACATGAAGGATGCCAGGCACAGACAATGAAAGGGCTTGTGCATTGCCCCTTGGCATTGGCAAGTGTGGATTTGGGAAGCAATGGATGGAGCTTTTCAATGTTGCCATTGTGTGTCTAAGTGTACTGGATGGCACTTGGGCAAGATGACTGTGAAAAGGTGCCTCGGCAATGGCAAGGCAGACTTGAGTTTGGGCATAGGCAAAGCCAAGTGCATGTAACTAGCTAAGTTATGCACGCAGATCAGTGGGACAATATGGGTGTGGTATGTCCATTGTTATGTGGCAGATGCGTACGACGCAAAGTCTGTTGGTAAGGGTGTGGCATTGTCATCAACATGTGCAGAAGATGTGCATCCAAAGGTGCGTCCTAGTGGTTAGTAAAGTGGGTTGAGAACCAAGAGGTCTCATCCATCAGAGACCAAAACACTAGGTGATCTTTCCCTTTGTCCTAGCCTTGTGGACAAAGTTAACTGGTACTTATTACTGGTGGAGGAAGCAGTTATGCTGTGTGCATGGCACGTTTGACAGTTGTGCTAAAAGGCTGAAGGCTATCTGTTCATGGGACGTGGCTTCGGATCATGTCCAGGTGTTTTACTTTTTTTGTGCAGTCTTGACATGTGCCAGGCACGCCCCTGGCCCTTGTAACTACCACTGGCAGCCCCCCTTATGTATGAATTGTTATTGGGTAAGGCAGATTATGTTATAAGTTATCCAACCTAAGATCCTTTGTATAGCTTTTTTGAGAAAAGGGTAACTCTTGAGATCCTTTGTATTATAAAAAAAGTAATAAAAGATTAGGTGATTATACCTATAATTCTATGTGTGTTTTGTTTACTAAGAGTTTTGTATTTTTATCTATCTCCCGAAAAGCAATTTTAGCTAAAAATTCATGTCGGGTAGAGAGGGGAAACATAGCACGCGCAAGAGCGAGGCGAGGGTTGGAACCCAAGTGCGAGAGGGACGCGTCGCCATCCGGGCTTTTAGAGATGAGGCTTTATGTCAAAGCCAAGTCAATTTTGGGCCACCAAACCCTACAACTGATGAGAAGGCCCTATTGAGTAAAGGAAAGTATGTACGTTGTCACACTCCTTGCCTTCCAAAGGTACCTAGAGGGCGGCTAGACTCAGTGGAGCAACGACTTCTAGAGAATCCCCTAATTGCTCCAAAGCAACTAGCAACTAGAAAGAGATTCTTTAACTAGAAAGAATTCAGTTTAGATGTAGCATACCTATCCAGAAGTTTTCGCAACTCAATCATAGATGATAGAATCATCAAAGATTTGACCTTTTCGAACTGTGTCTCTGTAACTTACTAGAGGCTCGGGGGAATTGCACGAATGATGAACCGGCCTAACCTAAAGTCAAGGCACTTTCCTCTCTTGATGGGGAGTCTTGATTGATTGACACTAGGAACCGATTCGGAGAAATAAGATGCATGGCATGAGATAGGCGGCGAAGAAATTTCCGACAGCAAATTACTTGACTCGATGGATGGAGAGAGAGCCCTCCAACCGAAGCACGAAATCAATGTTTAGCCAACAATCATCAAGAGAGGTACCACCAAGAGATCTTAAAATAATCTTAAGTCCCCAACGAAAGAGAGAAAAGTGTAATTGATCCTACAACAACTATGGTATAAGAGAGAGAGGGAGCGTTCATGCTTTGGTCTATGCTGGGATGCACAACCACGCGAATGATTGTCAAAGTTGGAGGCTTTTATTACTCAGTACCTTGTTATTTTGCTTCTTGCAAATGCATGCAATCAACTAGCCACTATAAATGTGCAAAACATATTACTTAATGGGGTCCACAGGTTTGTGGAAGTTGGCTGGCTTGATATATTTGACCAACCAAATACCATCCTTAGATTGGCTTCTTGATGGGGAGTACCATATCCTAAATCCCACAATGGGGTTATATTGAAGCTGGGATGATGCATAAGACAACGATATTAACAACCTAAATATCAGAAAAACACCAACTCTTATAGAAGCATGCCCCTACCTGTAAATACTATCTCCACCAACCCATGGCCAATCCCATCCATGGTCCTGCATAGGGGTATTAAATATGGCCAAAAAATGATGGCCCGCCCAACCCACCCAAATATTTTGGATTGGGCACAAGATAATTTCATATTGGGCTGATTTAGCCCAACCCAACATAGCCCATTTTTAAAGTGATCTTCAATTTAGCCCAATACTAGCTCAATTCTAGCCCCTTTTAAGATTTACTTTGATTTGCTCAATTATAACCCATTTTAAGATTTTCTTAAAATTTACTTTGATTTTTTCTGTGTTACAAAATCTGTATAATAATGTATATAGATAATATAGCTTATTGTTAGGGATTTGATAGATAATATAGCGGATTATTAGGGATTTAAATATTTAGTTACCATAGTTAGCCTATCTTCTCCATGTATTTATATCATTGTTCTCTTTGAATAAAAGACAAGTTATTCTCAATGTCTTATCTTTTACATGGTATCAGAGCATAGACCTTTATTTTGATCGATTTCGAGGCTAATCTTGTTTTGTATCCATTGGCCCGAAAGAGTGGATGATCTTGTTCTGGTGCTCCAATATAATCGTTTAGGATTTGATTTCTAGAGCCGTCTCATCATAGTTGACGGATCCCAATGAGGTATGGTATATTTAAACACTGTTTAGAGAAATTGATCACCCTTCCAGGTTCTTTTTTTTTTTTGTAGCTTCTGAGACAGAATTTGGTATCGATTTTGGTGAGTTTGTAACTGCTGGCTTCTTCTTGGGATTGTATTACTGTTGATTTGTGTTTGTTTGCTGGTTCCTCTGTTCTTCTGGTATTTTGTCCAGCTTGTCTGCTATTTTTGAAATCTAAAATTCTTGGGTGCCCTCTAATCATTTTTTAGTGTATCATCTGTTGTGTTAGAAACCTTTTGAATATAATATGTTGGGTCATTATTAGTTTCTCCAATAGTTGATACATTTGGTCTTTAAATAAGAAGGGAGGAAATATGACTACACATATGAGGGATGAAGTAAGACTTGTTTCAGTAGATAAGTTTGCTACATTCATGCCATATCTGAAATCACTGAAGGAATCCACTTCAGTTAAAATTCTTGCTGAGTCAGATAAAATGTGTCTTATCACCTCTTCAAATAGATGGGTAATTGATTCCGGCGCCACAAATCACATGACAGGTAACCTAATTTCTCGAATTTTCAATCACATAAAGCACCTGCTCCTGTTACTGTAGCTGATGGATCAATGTGTAACAATATTGGATTCGGGACTGTGAAACCTACCTCCTCTATTACCTTATCATCAGTATTAAGCTTCCCAAAGTTGGCCTTTAATTTGATTTATGTTAGCAAAGTGACCATAGATCTTAATTATTACATTTCGTTCTTTTCCAATTATTATTTGTTTCGTGATCTTAAGACGAATCAGATTATTGGTAAAGGGCATGTATTTGATGATCTTTATATCCTTGATGAATGGGAGCCTCAATTTATTGCATGCTCTAGTATTGTGCCTCCATTTGAAGCACATTGTTGATTGGGACTCCTACTTTACCTGTATTAAAGAAGCTATGTCCTTAGTTTCAGAAGATTTTCTTTACTGGAATGTGAGTGATGTAGATTTGCAAAATATCATTGTAACTCATTAAGTCCAAGGGTTAATAAGCGGGCTGAGTCCGCTTTTGAGTTAGTTCACTCTGATGTTTGGGGACCATGTCCGGTCGTTTCCAAAACTGGACACAACTATTTTGTTACTTTTGTAGATGATTTTTCTCGAATTACTTGGATCTATTTTATGAAAAGTCAGTCTGAAGTGTTCGCTCATTTTTGTGCCTTCTATGCTGAAATTAAAACTCAATTCAATGCTTCAATATGTATTTTAAAAAGTGACAATGCTAAAGAATACATGTCAGAATTGTTTCAATCATATATGAGACAACACAGTATTCTTCATCAATCTTCATGTGTTGATACACCTTCTCAAAATGAAGTTACGGAGAGGAAAAATAGACATCTACTTGAGACAGCTCGAGCACTTTTGTTCCAAATGAAAGTACCTAAACAGTTTAGGACAGATGTAGTTTCTACAACTTTTTTTCTCATCAATCGCATGTCATCTATTGCGCTTGCTGGTAATGTGCTCTATAGTGTTCTTTTTCCAAAGAAGTCTTTGGAAGCACATGTTATGTTCGAGATGTTCGGCCATCTGTTACCAAGTTGGATCCCCAAGCAGTAAAGTGTGCTTTTCTAGGCTATTCTCGTCTCTAGAAAGGTTATCGATGTTATTCTACTGAACTTGGAAAATATTTGGTATCCAATGATGTGGCGTTTTCAGAGACCACCATTTTTCTATGCACCTCCCATCTCTACAAAACAGGGGGAGGAAGATGAATGGTCAATCTATCAGGTTACTCGTGCTTCGGCAGTATCTCCTAGTCTTTTTATTAATCATCAATCGTGTATTATGACTTCATTACCTACTCCATCTATGATAGCCAAACCGCAATTATTCAAGTATACTCGAGGAGGCAGGAGACTAGTGACACGTGTCCTGGACCAGATTCCTCATCACCAGATCTTCATCCATTTGGTCCTCCAGAAAATCTTGACCTCCCTATTGCTTTTTGAAAAGGTACAAGAACTTGCAAATCCACATATTCTATTGCTAATTTTGTTTTCTATGATTACCTATCCTCTACATCTAGATCTCTGATTGCTTTCCTAGGCTCCATCAATGTACCTAAAACAGTGAAGGAGGCTTTGACTCAACCTGGATGGACTAATGCGATGCTTGAGGAAATACATGCCTTAGAGGAAAATCACACATGGGATTGGTGGATTTACCCGGTGAAAAGAAACCAGTGGGATGTAAGTGGGTATTCACAGTTAAAGTTAATCCAGATGGTTCAGTGGCAAGACTTAAGGCTAGACTTGAAGCTAAAGGGTATGGTCAGACTTATGGGGTGGACTATTCGGACACCTTCTCTCCGGTTGCCAAACTAACTTATGTCAGGTAGTTCATTTCTCTAGCTGCTTCCAAGAATGGGCCTTCACATCAGTTAGATATCAAGAATGCATTTCTTCACGGTGATCTTCAAGAAGAAGTGTATATGAAGCAACTTTGTTGCTCAAGGGGAGTATGGAAAAGTATGTCATCCAAAGAAGTCCTTGTATGGATTGAAACAAAGTCCTCGAGCTTGGTTTTGCAAATCCAGGGTGGTTGTTCAAGATTTTGGAATGAAAATGAGCAAATGTGCTCACTCAGTCTTTTATAGGCAATCAACATCAGGCATTATCCTCTTTGTTGTATATATTGATGACATTGTCATTACAGGAAGTTAATATTAGGGAATCTGTTCTCTCAAATCCTTCTTGCGTACTAGATTTCATATGAAGGACTTGGGCCCGTTGAAATACTTTTTTGGTAGTAGAAGTACACAGAAGCAAGAAGGGAATTTTTCT
>DF366808.1:17949-33068 GCA_000787875.1 Solanum virginianum
GACAACTTATTCTTAGAAATTATGCAATAAATAGTATTATAAATATGACAAACCAAACAAGCAATAAAAACTACTCTCAGCATAAATAATCTCATCATAACTTATCCCAGTATAACTTATCCCAGTATAACTAATCCCACAATAACTTGTATCCAAACCAAACGACCCCTCAGGGTTTAAATTAAACCAATTGTTTGACAACTTTCTTGAAGACATGAGACTTCAGCTTGATTGTAGTTATATTTTCTACTTCCAAGTCACAAGGAAATTCATCATATCACTTTTACTGCTGAAGAAACAATGATGAAAGTCAAAGAGACATTCTAAGTAATGACAATTATACCACTTGTCATGTAGAAACAATAGTTGCAATGTTAGATTCTACCTTCAGTGCTAATTTCTTGAGCTTGTTCATTGCCCTGAACTGCTTCATTCTGGAGAGCACTGCACTGTCTATTGGCTTGTCTGATGCTTCTCCACTTCGAAGCCATGGATGTTCTGTAGAAGCAAGCACTAAGAATATTAAGGAGGCACATAATTTAATTCCAGCATACTACTAAACAAGCTCCAAGCAAGTGAAGCCCCCTACTCCCAAACCATATATCGAGAAACCAAGAAACCTGAGAAGCAAGTCAAAATGGAAAAGACTAAGCAGACACCAAAAGAACAAGAAATACTCACCAACACATCACAACATTGGACATTTTAAGACAATCTAGTGTACTTTTATCCACATTTTGAAACTTTGATTTATCAAAAAGAATCTGAAGGAACAAGTATTTGAGGCTACTTGTGATACAACATAAGCTTAAAGTTCATAAGAAATAAGTCGACAAACAACAAAACTATCAGCTTCTACTGGTAACAAACAACCTCTGGCCCTTTCTTGTCATGATCATATTAGTCACATAGAGGTTAAACACTTCACTCTTGTAGAAGCTTCCATGAAAAGAAATCAACATGAAACTAGAGGGGTATAGACGAAATCTATTTTCTTGACAAATATTAAAGATCAATTACTTACACCTCTTGAGGAAAGTGGACCACCAACTATACAACTCTAAGCTTAAGAAAGGTGTACACTGAAGTGTTTTTTCTTAGTCTGGTCTCGCCTTCGAAAGGGGTATTGCTGTTATTCTACTAAAAATTGGCAAATATCTCGCGTCATTTTAGAGACTACACCATTTTTCAGTTCACCTCCATTTCTACAAGTCGCAGGGGTGGGGTGGGGTGGGGGGTGTTAAGATAATTACTTGTGCTTTGATAGAACAATCATCCTTCCATCTCCTAGTTCTTCTACTGAGCACCAATCGACTATTGAGTCTTCATCACCTACTTCATCTTCACCAATACGACCGCCAATTGTTCAAGTTTACTCAAGAAGACAGGAAACTGATGATACATGTCCTACATAAATTCTTTCGTCATCAAATCCTCCTCCACGTGATCCTCCAGAAAATTTTGACCTTCCTATTGTTCTTCGAAAAAGCATACGTCAATGCAAATCCACATATTCTATTGCCAACTTTGTTTCTTATGAACATTTATTTTCTGCATCTAGTTGTTTGGTTGCCTCTCTAGACTCTTATCTCTATCCGCAAATAGCGAACGAAGCCTTGATTCATCCTGGATGGCATGTTCTAATGCTTGAGGAGATACATGCTTTAGATGAAAATCACACTTGGAGTTCGGCAGATTTACACAAAGTAAAGAGAGTAGTAGGACACAAGTGGTTTTTGCAGGCAGTTAATCCTAATGGCCCGGTTGTGAGACTTAAGACTAGACTCGTGGCTAAGGTTAAGACTTTTGGGGTGGATTACACTAATACCTTCTTCCCGGTAAACAAGAACTCCTCTATTTGCTTGCTTATTTCTTTGGTAGCTTCCCAATATTGGCCTTTACATCAGTTGGATATCAAAAATGTGTTTTTGCATGGTGATCTCCATGAAGAGATATATATGGAGCAACCACTTGAGTTTGTTGTTCAAAAGGTACAACAACAACAACATACCCAGTGAAATTCCACAAGTGGGGTCTGGGGAGGCAGAATGTAGCAGACCTTACCACTACCTCATAGAAGTAGAGAGGTTGTTTCCTGGAACCCATACGCAGAAAGGACTAGATATGACAAAAAGGAAAGGGAAGGGAACAGAAGGAGCGACTAATAATGAATAGCACATGGCAGTATGTAAATATGAAAAATACTAGCACATATACGACATATAATGAGAACACATGATATAAAAGACACGTCCTCCACCTAACCCTACTATATCCCAAGGCCATGCATCCACCTAATCCTACCAATTAGCCTACTACTCTAATTCGCGACCTCCACTTCTTTCTATCTACAATTACATGCCATATTGAAAATGATGTGTCAGAGAAAAAAAGTAACTTGACTTGATTCTATCCTCCAGCTTCCAGGGGGGTAGTGAGAGAGATAGAACTATGTGTAAAGCTAGAAAGCGTATATTTGTGACCATCAAGAATGATCTTTTTATGCACTTTGGAATCTATGGAGAAGCATGTGCATCCAAGAATCATTCACAATACGCAATACCATCATGTTGATTCTCAAAGTGGCGGTCCTCGAGAGAGTGCCTTAAGGTTTGTAATACCACACTCAAATGCTCCATATACTCTTGGTCACCTCGGGAATAGATAAATACAAATCCTTGATGGAGGCCCATCTCAATAGGAAAATATTCTGAGTCTCCTCCCACCGTTCTTACCCGAGTTTTGGCTCCATCGTACATATCCTTAATCGCCCTAATATATGCCATTGGGACACCTTTCATCTATGGGAAAATTTGTTAACTGAGAAAATCTCTATATCGTCTAAAATAAAGTCCTCATGCTTAGTTTGTATAGTTTAATGAAGAAGTTCAAGAATTTGGATTGAAGAAGAGCAAGTGTGATCACTTAGTCTTCTACATACAGTCAGCGATTCGTATTATTCTTCTAGTTGTTTATGTTAATGATATTGTTATCATAGGAGATGATTGCACGGGAATTTCTTCTTTCAAGAAGTTTTTATATGCCAAATTTCATACCAAAGACTTGGGGCAACTGAAATGTTTCTTGGGCATAGACGTATAGCAAGAAAGGGATTTTCTTGTCCCAAAGAAAGTATGTACTTGACCTACTTGCACAAACTAGAAAGTTGGGAGCCAAGTCATGTGGCACACCAGTGGTTCCTAATGTACACCTTACTAAAGATGATGGTGACCCTTTTGATAACTCAGAAAGTAATAGAAGGTTAAATGGGAAACTGAACTACCTTATAGTGATCTGTCCAGAATCCAATAATTGTTTATGCAGCTAGTATTATTAGTCAATTCATGTCTATACTGATAGTCAAACATCGGGCAGCCTTGAAATAAATCCTGTGATATTTGGAAAGAGTTCCTGGTCATGGCGTATAATTTAGTGATCAAGGACATACTTGTAGCGAGTGTCTTGTAGATGTTGATTGGGTTGGATCAAGAATTGATAGAAGATCTACTACTGGCTACTACATCTTTGTTGGTGGAAATTTGATATCTTGGAGGAGTAAGAAACAAAATGTTGTATCTCAATCTACTGGGTATGATAACCCTCCCCAGACCCCACTTGTGGGATTCCACTGGGTATGTTGTTGTTGTTGTTGTTGTATCTCAATCTAGTGTATAGAGCTATTGCTCAATATGCATGTGAAATACTATAGATGCATCACTTTTTAGCTGAGGTTGGTTTGAAGCCCTTGTCGCTATGATAATCAGGTTTTCTGCACATTGCCTCAAATCCAATGTACCATGAGCAGAGGAAACATATTGAGGTTAACTGTCACTTTGTCCGTGAGAAGATTCAAGAGAACATGATTTCTACTGGCTATGTTAAGACATGAGAGGAATTTGTCCGTGAGAAGGTTCAAGAGATTAGAGAACATGATTTCTACTGCCTATGTTAGGACATGAGAGAAATTGGGTGATATTCACTAAGGCTTTAAATGGAACTCGGGTGGAGTATCTTTGTCACAAGTTGACATGATCAATATCTATACTCGAACTTGAGGGGGAGTGTTACATAATGTATGTAGATGCCTTTTCATATAGTATACCTAGCACAACCATAGTAGAGTTATTTAGGAATTTTATTGTTTTATTTCCTTACATAATTTACTTGGACACCTACAAATAGCTCGCTCTTGGAATAATACAATAAGCAGATTTGTTCCCTTGTTTCTATTTTACACTCTCCAAGTAAAGGGTTTACTAACCCTAAGGAGTAAGCGGGCGGTGGAAATGGACCAAAATAGTGAGAGTTGTTGTCGAAAAGAAAATCCAAAAAGGCTGGATTAGGGATAGAAACAGCCACTGCATTGTACCTCTTCCATCACCCATTAATTTTTTTTCCTTTAGTTTTTAATTTTGGATTCTAACTCAATTAAAGTCTACTATCATATAAATTGCCTCATTAATTGAATTTGGTTGTAGTTCTTCGTCTTCTTTATTAATAGATTGTTATCCACTGTTTAACAAAGACAGAATCTGTCACATACTTGATCCCCTCACTAGTGCTCTGACAATATATAATACATAGTCATGCTATGGAGCAAATACCCACGATCTCTCCATGCCCATATAAAATCACATTGTGGCAATAAGTACTACGTAAAATGAGAAGATTATGCCTAGCCTTTGATTACACAAAAGGAAAGAGAGATACCAAGAACTTCTGCTGATGTGATTCTGGTTTTCGCATCCTGCGTTAGCATTTTTCGAACAAGATCCTTGGCACTATCTGATATGGATGGCCATGGATCACTTTGAAAGTCAATGTCTCCTTTTAGTATAGCATGGAATATTCCCTTGTCAGTTTCTGAAAAGATTTGACAAGACATGTTAAAAGAGAAATGCCAAAGATAACACCCAGTACAAGTATCTTATGATGTTTTTATCTCTGTCCTTACCATCCCAAAATGGAGGTACACCACTAAGGAGAATATACAAAATAACACCTGCACTCCATACATCCGCTTCCTTTCCATAACTGCGCCTCAGTACTTCAGGAGCTACATAGTATGAACTACCAACTATATCGCGGTTCACCTTACCTGAAATAAATAAATAAAACAAGAATTTGAATTGTGTAGATCCTTAAAAAAAGGATGCAGGAAACATGGATAGTTTAAGACAACAATGGCTTGATAAATTCTTTAAAAATAAAATAAAAGCATGGTGGGATCATCAATACACTGTCAAGAAGTGCACATGGAACTGATATAGGTAAAAAAAACTGACATGAGAGAAGCAGGCTTAGTGGTTTATTGAATCAGATAGATTATTGAGCACTTGGAAAAACTTGAATTTCAAGAGAAGGGGATTTCCTGTGAAGCAAGCTTATTAATTATCTATAAAGAGAAAGAGGTCAGAGGGGGTTGGTGATGTGATGTGAAGTAATACATATTTAGTAACTTATTAGGTGATACTATGATGCTTATTTTTACGTATTAGTGACTTCAATTTCGAAGTCCTTCATTTACTTAACATTTTCGCAATGCCACTAATTCAGGTTAAAACATGAAGATCAAACTCATCCAAGGATTCCTTTGTTGGTTGACATCATGAAATGTTGTAGTAAATTTTGTTCTAGCTAATAGGTCCTATAGAAGTGTTTAGAAGCCGTGTTCCTCCTTTTAATTTTGTAATAATCCTTCTGGAATCAGAATAGCTGATAGCTCATACAATCTCATGTCTACGATAGCAAGAGCTTCCCTCATTAATTCTAGATCATACTATTTTGAATCTAATTTATCCTCACTCTTCCTAGACTGATTTTTTTCTCTATGATAATATAATGGGCCAGACTGATGTTTCTCAAGTTATCTGAGGGTTTAACTCTTTTTTCTGCTATAGATCAAATAATGTCTGTCAAAAAGAGAAAAAAAAAAAAAAAAAGAGGCCTTGGGATTTTGACATTCAATTATACATAGTGTTGGAAAATTTTTTTTGAAAGAATGTCTGTCAAAAAGAGAAAAAAAAAAAAAAAAAGAGGCCTTGTGATTTTGACATTCAATTATACATAGTGTTGGAAAATTTTTATTGAAAGAAGAAAGGCTACTATTGTGCCATTGATTTCCATAAACGAGTCTTGCATCAGCTTCTTCACAGCTTAAAACTAAACCCTCTATTCCCGCTTTCTCTCAAAATACATAACTGCTACAAAGATGTCTTAATTTTAGAGGAAGAAACTTTTCGTATTTCACAGCATAGGTTTCTTGCTCACACCATTGAATCATCTGATTAGGGTGTTACAAAATGTTCAGTGAAATATTATTTTCCAGTATATGGCACATATTGGACAAGTGTTCTATGCTAAACACTTGGGAGATTTCGTAAGATAAATATTGTTTAACCTGGCAGGTGAAACATAAATTCTGAAATGCATTCAGATTAACGCACCCAAGGGTGTGGACCAATGGTCTGTGGTAAATGAAATGGGTTGAGAACCATGAGGTCTCAAGTTCAATCCTAGTTTAGACAAAAAAATTAGGTGATTTCTTCTCATTTTCTAGTTTTGGTGGACAGAGTCACCTCGTACCCGCTGTGGGTGAGAGGTGATAGGTGTCCCATGGAATTAGTTGAGTTCCACGCAAGTTGACTCAGACATCACAGCTATAAAAAAATGCATTCAGTCTATCTGGTACTATTTGATCAAATTTCTCATGAAATACTACCTAGAAGCCTCTAGTAGGTGAATGACATTGTAATGACCCTAAAGGTCATTTTTGAAATTTTTTGCAAAATTATCATTTTACCCTTCATGTTATTTGTTCCAAGACATATTTGATCAGTTTGTAAATTTGACTTTGGAATTTCAGTGAAAAGTTGAGGAATTTAAGAGTTTTTGACTTTTAAAGGCGTAAGTTGTTCAAAAGTGGTTTATTTGTACTGATCGGAGCTACGAGTCTCGGAATGGAACTCCATCAGTTCTATCAACTCCGAAATGTGGAAATTGTTCTAGGAGCATCGTCGTTATCAGTTTTGGAGTTGTTTCATGGAATTGAGGTCCTAAAATGAAAGTTTGAGTTAAACTAGAGCAAAGGTTTGACTTTGATCAACATTTTGAGTTTGGATGCTCAGATTAAATTTCTGATAAATCCGTTGGATTCAGAAGGTGATTTTAGGCCTAGAAAGAGCTTCAGTATATTTTCTGGGAGTCTCGTGGGCGTATTGGTCTATTTGAACCTTAAGTTAGTTTAGTAGCGACTAATCGGATTTCGAGTCAAGGAGCCTCATATTTGATTTTCGACGATTCCATTGAGTCAGCAACATAGAACTTAGTAGGATAGCATATATGGTTTGTGTGTACAAGGTTCAAAATGAATTTCAAGGGTCCAATTGGAGATTTTGTGAATTGACCATATATGGTTTTATGGTGCAGCACTCTCCTTCGTGATCGTGGTGGGGGATCTCACATTCGCGATGAGTACCTTTTTTTGTGTTTAGCGATCGCAATCGCAATCATTGGTCCGCGTTAGCGATGTTCATTCCCTATGAGCTCCACGATTGTGGAGGTTAGTGGCCCACGATCGCGAAGAGCAATTTAGGCCCAAATATTGTCAACTTCGAGAATTCTTCCCATTTCTCACATTCCATCATTTGGAGCTTTCGAGAGGCAATTATTGAAGTGATCTCTTGGGAAAAATCACTCGAGTAAGTTTCTTCATCAATTTTTTATCGTTTCCTATCAAATTCATCTTCCAAAGACATTTTAAAGTCGAGATTCAATGTTGTTTTGGGGGTTTTTCTTCCAAATTTTAGAAGTAGTAGTTCCATGATTTCGAATCTGTTTCTTGCTCAAATTTAATGAGTTTTTCAACCACGAACTCCTCTTGAGTGAAGAACTTGATTTTCAACTAAAATTTCAGTTTTTTTCCTTGTATTTTTTGAGGTAGTTTTGGGACAATTTTGTCCCCAGATCTTAAACCTTACTATATGATATCCCTGAACTCCTTTTGATGAATTCTTTCCATTCTTAATAGTTGAGGATCATTCCGGTGTTGGCATTTGAGGGTAGTTCTCTAGTAGAATGTTTGGATGCAGTTTTCGACCATCGAGATAGATTTAGCTATCCTTCTATGAGACTAGTATAGGGTAATTAATTGTTCTTATGCCATAGGCTTTGGGGTGGAATCATATTATGATTTGGGAGTTGCCCATGTGGGGGCCTTAATTGTTACTTACGTAGCTTTGTGAGCATGTATTTTGTCAGTTGCCTGTGATAGAAGCTTGTAATACTATTTGACTTGTACTGCCCAAGAGAGGGATTGAGTTGTAGGTTGTAGCATACTTTGATAAATAAAATACTTTCTAAACGTTCGCTTATTTCAAATGAACTCTTTTCATTGTTTACCTATGACGGTGGTTATTATGTTTTGGTTGAGTTTTAAGAACTTCGAACCTTTTTATGTGTTGAGATGATCACTCCCTCCATGCATGTGTTGTGATGCATTCATCCTCGTTCATCATATTATTGATCTTGGGAAGTTGCGAAATGTGGAAATTATTTTTGAATAAGAAAATGAGACACCTTTAAAACCCTTGACCACCGCTAGATGGCAAGAGAGTGAGATATTGAGAGTGTGATTTGATATATGGAGTATGGGTCCTCGCTCGTTCCTTGTCTGATAGCCTTAGCTCGACAGGGTGTATACAACAGGCTTTGCAATAGTCTTGACCCCATTGTACCATCACATCATTTCATCTAGTTAGTTTGAGTATTTGACTTATCTGATGATGTTTGATATTACTTTAATCTTTTGTGTTTACTTTTTTTTTATGTTGTTCTATATAAATTGGCAGCACCAATGCCGGAGTGGGACTTTTCTCTGTGCAGGTGGAAATGTTTCTTAGTTTATTTTATAAGTTTGATCATTTCCTTATACTCATTTGGTCAAACCTACTGAGTACATGTGGATTGGACTCACCCCTACTTCTGTATCATTTTTTATGCAGATACTAGACAGGGTGTTCCACTAGCAGTTGATCACCTCTAGCAGACCGCTTATTCGGATTAATGGTGAGAACCTCTGTTCTGGATCACTATAAGTTTCATCTCTTATCTCAGTCTTTACTATTATTCAGAGACTTATGTTGTACTTACCTTTCCAAGGTTGTATTAGATGTTTTTTTATACATATAACACCAGATTTGGGGGATATTCATCTTTGTGTTTCTTTTCTTTTCATTTGTGGCCTGACTTCCCCTTTTTGGGAGTCCCCTATGTGATTTACTCTTTGGCTTACACATCAGCATGGAGTTTTGAGATGTGTGCTATCATAACCTTGGTTTTTGGGTCGTCATAGATACAACTTTGATTTTAAAAGTATTCTGCAGTGATACATGATTCATAACAATTCCTCTTAGGTACTATATAAGAACTAGGAGAAAAAGATGGAGGTATTCCATTTTTTCAGGCATGACAATCTAAATTCATTTCCATAAAAGACTTGGTTGCTCTTCTGAGCTTAATAGATGGTACAGCTGTCAAAATTTTGCCTTTAGAATAGTTTTACTTATATGCTACTGTTAATCTGCTGGAACAAAAATAAACTTGTCAATATACATTGATAGAAAAAACCTAGTAGCAATGAAGGCTGAGAAGTACGTGAAAAGACACCTAATCCAAGTTATAGTGAGCCAGAAACACAACAAATTTATCACAAAATCTTAACAATAATAACTAAAAGGTCTAAGTTCTTTGCACTTGCATTGTCAAAACATCTTTGTTTTTGGACAATCCAATCACTTATAAGACAATGATAGGTATATCTTTGTGATAAGCATTAATTGATAGTGTGGTTAACTTAGTAACTAACCTACTATCATTGGTTAAAATTAGACTAATAGTGGGAAAAAAAATTATGCTGTCAGTGTATATAACTTGAATCTTCAACTAAAACGGTGAGTGGCAAGAATATCACCTTCTTCAATGAAAACAGAAAGCCCAAAATCAGTAGCCTTTAGCATTGTATGTTCATCCTTCCTAGTCAATAGGAAATTTTCTGGCTTGAGATCTCTATGCATAACACCCATGAAATGACAAATATAGACAACATTTAGGATCTGTCTGATAATATCAGCAGCATTCTTTTCAGAATAATATCCCTTGGCAATAATTTTATCAAACAATTCCCCTCCAGCACAAAGTTCCATGACAAGATGCACTGAATACTGGTCTTCATAAGCACCTTTGAATTCGACAATATTTGGTTGTCCACTCAAATGCTGCATAATTTGAATTTGTGGTTGTGGTTGTTGCCTGGGGGGCATATAGGGCCTCTCTTGGGGTGCTTTTTGATGATAATAAACTGGGTGCTTGTAATGCTGATATGCAGCAGTGCTCCCTCTTCTTGTTCTTGGCCTATTGTCACCTTTACTATCTCGCTGTGCATATTTGTTCTTGCTGAAACAACCACCCATTTCTGCAATCTAGATTTATTTTTTATGACAATGTTGAATGCATGTTCAAATTGAATGGAGAGAATACTAATTCGAGGATTTTCTTGATGTTTAGATAACAAGAAAGAATTTGACTATTGTAAATTTTTTCTTTCTTTGGATTATTTACATCAATAATGAAGATTCAGATTCTGGATAGTAAGAAAGACCAAAAATGAGATATTTGATAAGGGAGAATGTTAGTATTACTTATTCCTAAATGCCAAGGAGATTTAGACTCTGTTTATTGAATATTGCGTCTGAATGTTTTTCCTTTTCATATTCCCCTTGTTTTCCTCTAACAGCTTTTTCCAATTACCGAAAATAACGCAGTATCTCTTGCTTCTTCCCCATAAGTATAACATTTTCTTCTGAAAAAAAAAACATAATCTCCCTTTTTGGATCACCTATTATAATTGTACCAATATGAATATTGATTACCAATTTTTAAATCCTTAAAGATATGATTTCATATTGGATAAAGCTGTTGTAATTTAAAACTTATACTAACGTCACTTTGCCTGGACAGAATTCCATTCTGTAAAATACATATTTTGAATGAAAATTGGATAAACATAAAGAATCATTGAAAAAAGATTGATTCTATTCTCACCAACAGGTGGGTTCATTGGATAGTGGACTTGAGTTTGAATATTCACGGGGAATGTTTTTTTTTTAAATAAGGTCCTACGTCTCAAATAATTGGGTTTTAATATGGATAATCAGTGTCGAAGTGGGAAAAAAAATAAAATAGATTCTACCTGTGATGACGCTTACCTCTCACTATAAACGTGCACATCTCTGCATGCTAAAAGCAAACAAGCAATTTTTTTGAACTCCTTTCTAGATCTGCTCCTCCTATGTGTAAGTATTGATATATCGTAAAGCAAAACTTGTAAAGAAGAGTTCTTGTAAAGCAAATATACGTATTACTATTACTGTAATCTTTTCTTTTTCTTTTTTTGGGTAACTAATATTTTATTATACTATAATCTTTTCTATATATTAGAAATGATGGTTTTTAACATGTTATTTTTTAGTCATCAAGTAAAAATTTGAGTGTGTTTTGGTCTTTGAAATACTTTGTAAGATTTGCTTGCTTAAGTGGGTGGTCCTCAATGCTTAGTTATTTAGGCCTTATTAATAACGTCAAAAAAGTGTAATGATGACCCTGAAGGTCATTTTATTATTTTTAGAAGAAATTTTGTTTTTTCCCCTCTCGAAAATTATTTCGAATCATATTTAATCAGATTTTGGGATTAGATTTGAAATTTTATTAAAAAATCGTAGACTTTGGTTGTTTTGAGTTTTTAAAAGCTTAAGTTATTCGAAAGTGATTTTTGGTACCTATCGAAATTATGAGTCTTGAAATAAAATTCTAGCGATTCCATCAGTTCCAAAATGTGAAATTTTGTCTGGGAGAGTCGTCATTTCTGAATTTGGAGTTGTTTGGTGGATTGAGGTATTAAATTGGAAGTTTGAGTTAAAGTGAATTCATATTTGACTTTGGTCAATGTTTTGAGTTTAAGTGCTCGAATTAAATTTCCTTCGCTTCTCTTGGGTTTGAGAGGTGATTTTAGCTCTAGAATGGGTTTTGTATAATTTTTACATATTCTAAGAGCATTTTGGTATTTTTAGTGCCTTAAGTTGTTTTAGTTGCGAGTTATCGGGTTCCGGGTCAAGGAGACCTCAAATTTGATTAGCTTCGATCACGAGGAGAGAAGAGCGGACCATCGAAAGTCTCAATTCTTATCTACCCAAGATAGAGAGTTTGATTTCAAATCCAACGATTATTGACCTACGAATCTGCTATTAGGCAACTCAACCCTTCTTCTCAAACTCTTTTAGCTGTTGGATGCGCAAAACAACTTATTCCCCTTTACAATGATTCTATGACCTTTGACACGTTACACCTGGTTGCACGTGGGAAGAAAGTCATTTCTAGCTCTTTGAATGAAGACGTTCTTGGGCCGCAGGAAGAGCATCGCTCTGTGTCTATTGGTTCACTCATGACCGAGAAACCACTAGTTTCACTTGGTGGGTCGGGAATGCCCAACTTATCAATCTATACGGTAAACTACTAGGGGCTCATGTAGCCTATGCTAGGACGATTTCATTGAGTCTGAAACATTGAATTAGTATGGTTGTATATATGATTTGTGTGTATGAGATTCTGAACGAATCCTGAGAGTTGATTTCAAGCTCTTGTTGTGGTTTAAGAATTTGTTTATATTTGATGCTCAAGTGCCACTTAAACAGTGCTCTGATAAGCGATGGTCCTCTTAAGCAAGCCTAGATATGTAAAAGTGGAGGTCCACTAAAGCGGTCCTTAGCCGCAAAAGCAAAGTCCGTATTTTTCTCGGTTGTTGCTTAAGCGACCCTAGTTGTTTTTAAGGCATCTAATGCTTGTTTTATGGACTGTTCTTAAGAATTACTTTTCATTTGATATTTTTTAACTTGGGAAGCTCGTGGAAGGTGATTTTGATAAAAAAAAAATAAGTGTAATTTATCGGATAAGTGATTTGAACTTTGAATATACATTACCCATTAATTATCGGCCTTCCAATTCTTGATTTTGAACTTTAAATTTTGAGAGTTTTTCCATGAACATGGAGCTTTGATGAGTTGTGAATTTTGAATTGATTTCAACTCCGTTTTTGGAGATTTTCACCATTGATTTTCATATATTTCGAATATCATGATTTTTTGTTAATCCTCAATTTTACCTCTAATTTTTGTAGAAGAAATTTTTGACTCATTTTGGATTCGACTTCTAAAATTAATGAACTTGGTGTTGTTTTTCTCATAATCTTTTGATGAATTCACACTTGAATAGATCTCGTTGAACTGGAAATTTGACGAAAAAGAAAAGCTCAAGTGTTGGAGTGATTGCTTGATTTATTTGAGCCAAGTGGATTTCTAAACCTTCTTTGATATTATTGAGTCTTATATTTCCTTCCTTTTATATTGCGGAGTAATGAAAATATGGATATGGATTGAATTATTTGGAAAATGACTTAGGGCCTGTTTGGAAAGCCACCTGGTAATTGGAATTGATGTAATTACTAAGGTGGTATTTGTCGGTCAAGTAATTACACAACCTTGTAATTACTATGACCTGTTTATTTGCAATAATAATGTAATCACAAGTTTGTTATTTGGTTGCATAAGTATAATTACAATGTTATATTAAATTTTAAAAATAAAAATTAATTATCTAAAAACTAAAATTTATATTAGATAAACAAGAGTATTTATAATATTATTTGAAAATATATTAATTAGTAACTATGTTCTTAATTAATATTGTAAAAAAAATCAGTTTATATTTTTCACATTAGCATATTTTAATTAAATTAATCATAAAAAATAAAAATACAAGACTTATACGAACATTATGAAATGCATGTTTGAAAAAAATATAAAATATTATAAATATAATGTCATAGTAAAATTTATTAAACAATTGACAAAAAGATGATCTATCAAATCTAACTAAAAATAAATGGGTTGTAATGTGAAATATTAAGTCAATATTACTAAAATAAATAAAACTAAAAATATAACATAATTTTTAAATTTAAATTAGAAATTTAATATAATACTCTTATGTCAAATTTCGCATAATGTAAGGAAATATGATTTAAAAGAAAAAAAATATAAGTTTATAACTTTATTCAGCAATGAATTGAATTTTAATTTTTAAAAAAAACTAGAATACTTATAAAATCATGGTAATTGAAAAAAATAAAAATAGAATAAATAATGTAAAAAATTGCATAGAGTCACATGAACCAAAGGTTGAGAACGAGAGAAAATAAAAAATAAATATTATAAAATAAAATATTTTTAAAAAATATTTTATAATTAAAATAAAATATATTTTAAAAATATTTTATAATTAAAATAAAAAAGAATTTAAAATAATAGAAAAAAATTAAAATGAAAAATATTAAATAGAAATAAAAGCAAAAAAATTAAAACTAATCACCCTGTAATTACATCATGTAATTACCAGCAATTCACAGTCTCCCCCTATAAATTTCGAGAGTGTAATTACGCCCTTCCAGTTACACCTAATTATCAACTGACCAAGTAGTTAGTTAGCCAACCAAATAGATTAGATAATGTAATTACACTAAATCCAATTATCCGGGTGGCTTTCCAAATAGACCCTTACTAGATTAAGATAGGGTAATAAAATTGCTATGTGGTTGCATGTGAACACTTGAATTGTTATTGTGAAACATGTTTGTTGATGTTGGCTTGATTATTGAGAAACCTTGAGTGATGATGTTGACTCGAGTATCGAGAAACTCAATTGATATAGTTATCCTCGTCATTGAAGAATCTTGATGATAATATTCACTCAATTATTGAAGAATAATATCAATTCAATTGTTGAAGAATCTTGATGATAATATCGATTCAATTGTTGAAGAATTTGGATGATAATGCTAATTCATTTTTTGAAGAATCTTGATTATAATGTTAATTCAATTTTTGAAGAATCTTGATGATAATATTGACTCAATTGCCGCAGAGTTTAAAGAAAATATTGACTCATTATTAAGAAGTCTTGATTGATTATGTCAAATAGGTTATTGAAGAATGTGAATAATGATGTCGGAC